>JAJJMC010005141.1:513667-531133 GCA_023531435.1 Papaver californicum
TTCACTACAATCTCCATAATCGTTACTCCTCCAATTCTCTTGTAACTTCCACCACTTATGAGAAATCAGTTTGTCTCCTTTGAACTATAAATAAATGGTTTTCGTCTATTTGAAACAAGAACTCAAAACAGAAGAAACTAAGATATACATAATTAGTGATTCATCTTAGAGATAATCCTTTCTTATTCACACACTACAATTACTTATCATACTGATATTACTCAACCTTCTTTTCTTCCCTCCCCTAAGACCTATCCAATCTCCTCCACCTTTGTGGTCGAAGCAGGACGTGAACGACCATTTCTTGGTTTAGGCTCGTCCTGTTCGAGCTTGATCTCTCGAACCTACTTGAAAGTACTCTTTTACAGTACATTTGTTTTCACCCCTAAAACAATTGGCGACCACAATGGGATATCAACCTTTCAATTACAAAAACCAAGTTTCAGTTATTTAAGATGGTGGATCTTAGGTCAGGAGCAGTTACAACTCCTATAGTCGGTTCAGGTAGCATTGGTGGTGGCGATTCTGAAAACACCCCTATCACCACTGAACCTCCTCTTAGCAATGCTACTAACAATACTACTACTACTACACCTCCTCTCGGTGACAAGACTGCTGAAGCCACCGAGAATACTCAAGCTTCACCCAGCATAGCTGATCTAATAAAGAGATAAGAGGTTCTCGCAAGAACACAGGTGGAAATAGCCACTACTCAGAAGGAGGGAATTTACTGTCTCAAGACCTTGTCGGAGCAACTCTCCCTAGAAAAACGTCATCGTCTGACATACCAAACCAGGACTAACCTTACAGCGGCCGCTGACGCTGGAATGATGAAGTTCATATCTGGAGAGACTCATACAAAATCATGGCAAAGAAGACTCAACCTCGATCTATCAACACCAACCTCCTTAGCCGCCTGAAATTCAAAGGATTCCCCTGCCAGGAGGTTGCTCATCTCCTACTTTCTCATTGTACGATTTAACCGGAAATGCTCGTGAACACGTCTCTCGATTCCTCGAGTCACTCGGAGGACATGAATATAATTATGTGTTACGTCCCAAAGAATGTTCAAATTCCCTCACGGGAAGATCCTACACATGGTACAACAATATTTCTCCAAACATCATCTCTGGTTGAGAAGACATGGTTAATGTCTTCTACAAGAAGTATTCTTTTGTCTCCGAGCAGATTACCCTATCAGACCTGAGAAGAATGTTCCAGAGAAATAATGAGCACCCCAATGAATACATGAAAGGATTTATAATTCAAGCACTAGATTGTCACAATCCGAATGTGACAGAACATTAAATAGTGGAGCTCTGTATTAATGGTATGATCCCTGTTTATCGTCCTCTTTTAGAAAATTTATGTTTTCAGACTTTCTCTGGGTTACACGAAGCCGTAAAACGAACTGCCACAACTTCTGCCCTTCTGGAGAGAACTTGGCCATCAAGATAAGAAAGTCATGGAGATACCCATGATAATCGATGACTGATCAACAAGCAATACACGGTTCAACCATCAATAAACGTTGTTAGTAACGAAGGGACCAAAAGAAAAGTTCCATCTCAGAAAGAGACACAAACTAAACGTATCCCTTCTACTCCATCCATGAACCAGGTGCCAACCCAGCGATTAACATGCTCCCAAGGTGCTCCTAAGGGGAAACGACAACACCAACAGTTACAACAACCACAAGAACATGATATAAAACCTGATATAACGTGTCCTGATTTTCCAATTCCCATGGAAGAGGTCCTTGAACTAATGGAAGCACGTGTACAAGAGGGGATCATCAAGTTACCACCTGTGCGGCGCACACCTACTCCTTAATAAATGTCAGACCCAAAGTATTATCATTTCCATCGGTTCGCCAATGATCCCACTAACGAGTGCAATGGTTTGAGACATATCTTCACAAAAATCCACTTCTTGTTAGAAGCTTTATCATTTATGGAGAGGCATCCAACCAAACAATTCAATCATTAATGAAACATATGTTCGAGCTCCTCCATTTTTCAAAGGATCAGCGTAAAGATCTTTTACTGCCCTCAATCGAGTCGTATCTGGCAAACGTCTACCATCTGTTGTTGAAGATACGCCCGAGACAAGCTTCATTCAGAAGACATGGCCAATCAGAATTATGAAGAGCGTGACCGGAGACTTTTCACTACAACACACCTCAGAGATATTAAATTTAGAAAGACACTATTTGATGCTGGCATGAATGTCAATATTATCAGCGTCACGACTCTAAAAGCGGCAGGAGTAACTCGGCAAAAAGTTACAGGCTCTCTGAACACAGTCAGAGATCCTGAAGGAATAAACAGGTTTGTTTATGGACACATCACTCTCACAGTGTTGGCATGATCAACTCAAACAAGTACCAAATTTCATATCGTCAAGGGGAAGCTTAATTACGACATGATTTTAGGACGTGCTTGGCTCTAACAATCAGCAGCTATCATAAGAGCTCGGCCAGAAGTAAGCACCCTCTTCCTGGAGTCAAACCCAACATTAGAAAGAACTTTCTTATGTACCTAGAAGAATACCAATTGCTCAAATCCATGACGGGGAACCAAGCACCGACCAGGAATGTATCAGCTTATGTTAACAGATATCGCACTCAGGTAGCTCTTACCCAATTTGCTTCCTTATCATTGAATCATCCTCACATGCCAGCAAGATAGGGACTAGACCTTGCTGGAAATGACAGACGTGATTTATCCTGCCGTTATGAATGGGTGGCTACTCCATCTCTATACTTCAACAAATAGGTGGAAACTACTACCTCCTTTTATGAACCATCAGAATATGGATATATATTCTCCCTCATATGTGATCCGAGAGACACTAAAGAAGACACTCAGACATATGAACCAGAGATTTACAAGGCCAAAACAATTAAACCGGATACTTCCCGAGTAGGGGACCTAGTTCTCAAAACATCAAAGCACCACCGCTCCTCCAATTGGGAAGGACCATACAGAATTCCGTGGGATGCGACCAATGAATATTATAGATTGATCAATATAGAAGGCAAGCCGGGCATAACCGTCGTTCACGGCAAATAACTCAAATCTTTCGACTGAGCATCTTGTCATGGTCCCTATTTTCCTGTTTTTTCTTCATGTAGTATTTACAATTCCTCCAAAAATACCGATGAGTATCACCATGGGCATCCTTAAAATTTTAGATTGTAGAATAGGATACACATATGTTGATCTTTCAAAATACTTAAAGGTTTAAATCCAAGTAAACCTTTCAAAAATAGATTAAGTCTCTCAGAAACATACTTTCACCCCTTACATCTCAAACCTATCCTTGAATCAGTTTCTAGGCTTTCAAAAATTCTCAGCAAGATAAGGATTTACGCATATGCAAAAGTCTTTTCAGAAAAAAAGAATCAACACTCGTTCCAGAGACACCCCAATTACCACAATCCTGGGACACCACTATATGGAATGCCATGCTCAGTGCTTCAAGCAAGGCTCGACTCACGATTCCAAATTAGAAGAAGAATAATATAAGTATTACAATTCCTGGTAACATCCTTCCTCTTATTAATTATTTCATCTCTGCTTCGTAGATTGTCTTCCCCTAAAAGTAGAGAGGGTATAGACATATTGAGTCAAAACGTCCCTGGTGATATTTGTAGACAATGGTAAAAAAGATTCGTTCAAGGCTTGTGAAGATTTGATTTTTAACCCTAATTTTCTTTTAAAAAAAAAACTAAATTGAAAGTGATATAAATAAGATTAAAAACATCCAAGACTCTGGATTTCACTACTACTCATGATTGAATTGATTTACAAGGATTTCTAAAAATCTAGTTATCTTTAAGTCCTCTTTTATCTCAACTCACTAATAATCAGATATATTTTCAAATTTTACTTGTAAACATTAAGCATAGGTCATCAAATGATTTAACAAAGCATAACCTATCAAACTGAATGACAAATAATCAAGAAAATCATGTGTTCGAATTAAAACTCAGCAAAAACAGTAAGTGAATCAAAAATAAAACTATAGTAAATGAAGAATTAAAAAAAAAGAATATATTACCCATCAATTATATGTAAGTAGCTTCCTCCATTGCCTTGGTTAAGTGACAATTAGCTCATTATGGTAAACAACATCTCAAAATAAATTTTCATAGCTCAAAGTGTTTACAAGATGAAAAAAAATAATAACTCAGGGAAATTGATACGGTTATAACTGTTGCATATAGTGTTCTCTATGTTGAATAAAGAGAAAAAATAACACAATGAATAAAGTATAGGTTCTGGGAGAAGTAGAAAAGGTAACAATGTTTGCGACTGTTTTTAGATGTTGTATGTTCTTTTTCTTCCCCAACTCGACTGCAACTGAAGAACACGAACTGATTATTTTTTTCTTTTTCTCTATAAGCTCCCTCCCAAAAAAACTCGATTTTTTTCCGTGTCCGAGAGAAAATCCTTTCCCCCAAATTTTGAATTTGTAATCAGATGAGGTGGTGCCCGTAATCCAAATAATGGGTGCATTTAACAATTGGGGTGGGTGTCTTTATCAATTCCCAGGGGTGCCTTAACACTTTTTCAGCTCTTTTTCCGCACTTATTTATTCTTCCAAAAATACCTAAAAACACATAAAATCACACGATTAGTACAATTGAGCACTATCAAAATAACGAATTGAGACAAATCAGACACAAAAATGTGTCTATGAAATACACCCAAACTTAATATTTGCTAGTCCTCGGGTAAATCTAATCTAGAAAATCCTAACTCACTGTCGCAGGCATCGCAATTGCACTTAGCATGTGGAACAAGCCTTTAAATACCTAGGTGTCCCTAGTGGACGAGTTTTATCTCGTGAGGGTTTACAAGAGATATACCCATAAAACCTTTACTCTAAACTCTAGCTACTTGTGAACGATTGAGGGTAGACACTAAACATGCTATTTAGTTGGCTACAAAATTCTTTGGCTATGGGAAGAATTACCCTGTATTGAATCCAATTGTTGTACACGAATTTGCACTCGAGCGTACTAATATTCATACATAAGTAAAAAAACACTACTCAGAAAGTCGTACAATGGACCACGATACTCGGAATCCAACAAACCACAATCACATGAATAGATTAAGAAGATGGATATGGAGATTGAAGTGTGCACATGTTGACTATGGTGAACGGTGTTTTCCAGAATATTGTATGATCATTAGTGCAAAGATGAACTTTAATAGATTGAGATACACACCCACTGGTCTGAATCCTAATTCTAGTATCAATTCAGCTGGTATATACAAGGGCTATAGCGGTCGATTTACTGAATATATAGAATTACTTTTTTATTTTTATTTTTCTCGACAACATGATTAAATCTTTTGAATCTAAGCGCATGCTCCTTCTCGGCATATTACATGATAGTTCTCATGGATCCTGCGTTCCACGCTTGCTTAGGCAACATAGACAGGGAGAATACACACATATTGCTATCCAAGTGTCTTTTTTTTTTTAATAAAATTGGTCAAGTTCAGTTAAAATAATGGGGCTTGATCTCAATCATTCTATTTCATCCTGGCGACAACAAGGCGATACTAGAGCCCCACCGAATCACTTAGAAAAACATAAAAGGTTATAAAAATAAAAATAAAACGTTATATGGTGACGACTATCATGTTATTTCTAGCACCTGAGCTATGTCCTTTTATAAATAGACCATTTAGCTGGGTCCCTCAACTCCTACTGCCAAGAATTTTGTTTCCATCTACTTAGAATGGCCAGCGTCATCCTGAATTGTTCATAAGTTTCTAAATTTGGAGTTTTAGGGTGACAATAAATGTATAGTAAAATCGTACTTTCAAGTAGGTTCGAGAGATCAAAATCAAACAGGACGAGCCTAAAGCAATAAATGGCCGTTCACGTCCTACTTCAATCACAAAGGTGGAGAAAATTGGGTAGCTCTTAGGGGAGGGAAGCAAAGGAGGTTGAGAAAATATCAATATAATAGTGCTTGAAGAAGAAAATGGATTCTCTGAGAGGAATCGCTAATTCTATAGGTTTTGTTTCTCCAGACTGAATATCTTGTTTAATTTTTTTTGTCTTGTTTTGAATAAATGAGAATCATTTATTTATAGTTCATAGAAAACACACTGATTTCTCGTAAGTCATGGAAGTTAGGGAGAGGTGTAGAAGTGATGATTATGGAGATCGTAGTGGGGTGGTGCACGGAAAGTAGGGAAAACATGTCTGACCAATACTCCTCATCCTCTCAACTGCTTTGTAACCTCCCACTTTTTGCTACCTTCTTGTTCGTGGAGGTGGTACCACCACTCACGGTGTCGTAGACATCCATACCAATACCCCAATGAGAATCCCCCCATTTGTTTTATTTGATATCTCGTGGAAATAACAGAGTCATAAGCCACTATTGTTTTGATTAAGTCAAGTCAAGTCAAATAACTTGGTAAGTTAGTGAGGCAAGTTGCACCAATCACTGGATTCATAATCAAACTGATTAGTGTCGAGTTTGGGAAGTTAGTGGTCATGTACTTGCTTGAAAGTAACATAACATATTTAATGGCTAAGTATTAGCTTTAAAGTGACTTATCGTAAGTATGAGAGGTGTTTTAGGCCAAATATTGTTAACGGTCTTCCAGGCTTGGGGACCTGTCAGGCCTAGGTCCCTGCCAGGCTTAGGGACCTTCTAGGAGCTAGAGAAGCGTTGTCCAAGGAGACCCGAAAGACGCTGGGACATGGAGGACGCTGGTACCAAGAAGAGGCCGAGATCAAGAGGACGCTGCAGGATAGGACGCGCTAGATGAGACGCTATGCATAAGGACGTGATATCAAAGGGAGGCGCTATCAGGGATACACTAGGCTAGGGACTTGCCCGGATGAGGGAATGCCCGAATTAGGGACGTGCCAGGTAAATGTGCTAGGTCAGGGGCGCGCTAGCTAAGGCCTCATCGACCAAGATATGCTAGTTAAGGCTATGACAATCTAGTTGGTGCTTCTTAGGCGCTAAGTTTAGCCCTGGAAAGTGAGCACTTTAGTGCTATGGTGGCGAACTAGCGCCAATGTGGTGCTTAGCCAAATAGATGGTGCTAGCTTGGCGTTGATAGGAGAAAAGGCTAGGGTTATCCTAGATCAGAGGTTTATTGCGTCTTTTGAGACATTGCTTCTTGATTATGGCGCGTCCAAGAGGAGTGGCACATTATTTATGGCTTATATTTAAAAAAAGTGCTATGATAGCATATTTAAGCTCAGAGGATCAATTTGAGAAGAGTTCATTGCGAACAAAATGTTAAGATAGAGTGTATTTTAGGGTTTAAGAATTAGCTATTCCAGGATTTAGTAGATGTTACCAGAACATCGATGCGCACTCGAGACAAGTTCAAGGAATTCAGCCGTGGATATTTATACGATTTGAGACTAGTTCGGTATGGCATAAATATTGTGAATATTAAGGAGGTTACGAGGCCATTTTAGAATGTTTGTAGTTGTTTATAGAAGACTCAAGTTGCTTTATACTAGTTGAAAATCCATCTAGGAGCTTGAGACTTATTATGTAGAGATTATAGACTACATTGTTAGCATAGAATGCCCGTTGCTATGGTAGCATATTTAAGCTCATAGGAGTAATTTGAGAAGAGTTCATTGCGAATAAAATGTTAAGATATAGTGTATTTTAGGGTTTAAGCATTAGCTATTCCCGGATTTAGTAGATGTTACCAGAACATCAATGCGCACTCGAGACAAGTTCAAGGAATTCAACCGCGGATTTTCATACGACTTGAGACGAGTTCGATGTGGCATAAATATTGTGAATATTAAGGAGGTTACGAGGCCAGTTTAGAATGTTTGTGGTTGTTTAGAGAAGACTCAAGTTGCTCTATACTAGTTAGAAACCGATCTAAGAGCTTGAGACTTATTATGTAGATATTATAGACTACATTGTTAGCATAGATTGCCTGTAGCCTTTTGTAGAGACTGTATCCTCAATTCACTTGTGGAATATAAGTAAGAATACAATATTTTAAATTTTTATGCGAAGTCAGAAGTATACGCACAAGTATGTACGAATATTTCTATGTACCTGCAACTAGGCAGAAGGGCGATTTTATAATTCTAGCCCTTGCTAAAAACTCACCATCTATATTAAGTCCCCTTCTTTAACCGTAATATTGCACAGTAAACATTAAATAGTGAATTATGCTTATAATGATCATATATGCATAATTTAAATTTAAATTGTAGAAGAAGACATACTTAGCTTCTAGCTTCCAGGTACTGGGATAAGTGCCCCTTAGCGTGAGTCTTGGATGTGATTAGTAGATGCCCACGTTCTTGCCTGGAATTTTCAATTCTTGGGCCTAGGGAAGTATAACTGGGTTGAACTTCTTATCCAGTCACGTTGGTTGAACAGCTACCAGCAGGGTCCTAGAGAGTACGTGTATAAGGAGCACCATTGGTCAGGGAAGAAACTTGGTTGGCTCTGTCTTACCCGAGATTGAGATATATGCCCCTTAGCATGAACCTTGGCTGGGAATAATAGGCTCCCTCGTTCTTGCCAGGAATACCATTTTTCCATGAGCAAAAAAAAAGATATGGTCATCGTTTTTTCTCTTTCTTTCTTTCTGAAACAGGTCCATCTCATCTCAAATAGAGGATCAAGTCAGCTAGATCGATTCTTCATGTAAGTGCCCAGTAAGAAATATTATTATCTTTGTCTCCTCCAAACAATGTCTTTGATGCAGAGTTAAGCTTTAGATTTAAACTTCCTTGTAAGCAAGTAGTTGGTTCCAGTGCTTGCTTAGATTTTGAGTATGCAGTAATTAAGTGCTAATGATAGCGGTAGTAGATGAGAGACAATACACCCAGAGACGATTCTTCAAGTTGTAGTTAGTAGCAGCAAAGTTGGAAATATTGGAAACCGACAAAAGAAGCTGATGTTAGATCAGAACTAGGGCTGCACAGGAACCGACCGGAACCGAAGGACCGAACCGGACCAAACCGAGAGTATAAGGTACAGGGTACAGGTACAAAATAACAGAACCGAGTACACCCGGGTACCAGGTACAGGTTCTACCTAGGAACCGACCTGTACCAGATCGATGGTACCGAATATTGTTAACCGTTGATCAGATAGTGGGTGGTTCAATCTCATCCATCTGTTTCTAAATTAGATTACTCCTTATTGTAACTCGATTGAAAGAATAAGAAAAAAAATTCGTCTGTTTCTAAACTTCTGTGTGTGAAAGAAGAAGAAGAAAGAGGCCATTTCTCACTTACTTTTTCACTTCTACAAGACAACAACTACTACTATTACTACCACAGAGGCCATTTCTCACCGTAAGTTCTTCTCTCTGATCTTTACTTTTGATGGGTTTTTTTTCTTGATTTTTTTTTTTTGGTTAGTGGGGTTGTTTTCATTGTATTGTTAGATTTTTTGGTGTTTCTGTATTTTTTTAGTGAAAACCCTTTGATAAGATTAAGCTTTGAAGGTTGATTTTCACAACCCTTTTAGTTAATTTTAGGAATTAGGTTGAAATATTATGTTTAAAACCCTAATCTTAGGTTAGGGTTTTGTGTGATTTCATGGTATTTTTTATTAGGTTAAATATGTTGGAGACGTAGTGGGTTGAAGATGTAATATATGTTGATTTTTTTGAAGATTATTTGTTATAAATTATAATGGTTTGTTGTCTTAGTTTGGTCTGTGTTGGGAGGAAGGGGAAATTTAATAAGTTTATGAGCTAAGTTGAATCAGTTGGAAAATTGGAATTCTAGGTTTTGTACTGTGTTTTTAGTTTCCTTTCAAATGTATACATATCTTGAATTTTTTTTGTGATGTTTGTTGCTTAGTGCATCAAACACCTATTAGATTTGGTAATTAGTGAATCATAAAGTTTTATGAGACATCCTAGGTGCAATGGTGGTGGAGCAATTAACCATCAGCTTCACACAAAATGCACAAACAACTGCAGAGTTTCTATTCAAGCCAAACCATATGCTGTTTAACTTGATCTCATACCTGACATTCTAGAATCAGATGCATCATGTTGAGGAGCTTTCCCAGAATCTTTGGATTTGCTTCCCTGGTTTTGAACTCTCAGATACCTCAATTTTGCTGCAGACTAATAGTATATCCCATAATAGTATACCACTTTATAAAGTAATATCCCTTTTTTTTTCTTTTATTCCCCAGTGGTCCAACAAATACCAAGATACATATTTTGATTCTTACCAATTGTTTTTTTTTTCAACTGAATTTTCTAGGCAACAAGATGACGAACTGGATGAGTTAAGTGCAAGTGTACAAAGAATTGAAGGTGTGGGGCTTACTATACACGAAGAACTTATTGGACAGGTAGAATTTCTGATTGATTCCTTTACAAGGTTGAACTATTGTATTGTTTGTTGGAATTTGAAGATACTAGTTTACTGAATTCACATCATTGTTGTCCAGCATTATAGATAGTTATATTTTCTATATGGAAACTTTCTCTTAGTTTATATTTTGGTCAGAACATTTTCTTGAAAGGAAAGGTGTTTCTTTGGCTTCTTAACTTGTGTGCGTTTGGTGTTATATAGTCACAAAAAGCATATTCAGTTTCACGGAATCAATTAAGGTTTCATCCCTGGATTTCCAAGAACAAAATACATAATCTTGTTTTTTAATTAGAAACTCCCAGTCTACCATTACTCAAGAAAGCAACATAAATAGTTCAGTAAAACAACAATTAAGGGGATGATGATCATTCAAAAAAACATAACCGAATAATTTGAAATGAATGCTCAAATAAGCTAATGAGAATTAACATTCAAATATAGCTAATGAGAATTAACATTACTCATAAGGTCACACCTATCCATAAATCCTATGGGGCAGTGAGAAAACCACTAAAGATTATTGCAGTACATAAGGTGGATGAGTGTGATTCCTGATAAAAGTTTTTTCATAATTTTTTTTATGTTTTGTTAAATATTGCATACTTGTAATTCATATTACAGGATGTGTTGTTGATGTGGTTGGTTGTGAAGATCTAGTTTGTTGCTGGGACGAAATACTTGAAGGGAACGGTAGCAAGCTTTACTTATCAAATTTCTCCTCCTAATATACAAGTAGAGTACTATTTAAAGGTTGTTGCAACTTAAAGAATTTTAAGAGTATTACATCATCGGATTGTTGTTGCAGGTTAGATTAGAGGGAAACCAGAATTTTAAGAGTAATACATCACCGCATTATAGATAGTTAGATTTTCTATATGGAAACTGTCTCATTGTCTTCCACTGCAGTCACAAATCTTGTTAATTTCTTTATAATATCGTAGGTTGTTTAAGTATGTCAGTATTAGAACTGGCCTAGTTTATCGAGTAGATTTATGGCTATTGATTTTGTAAGGTTGAAATATTGTCTTCTTTGTTAAAAATTTAAGATACAAGGTTATAGAAGTTGTTCCCTTGGTCTTGCTGTCCAACATTGGAGATAATTAGATATTGTTTACGGAAATTGTCTCCTAGGATGGTCTTCCCCTGCAGTCGCAAGTTGAGCTTAACAGTTTATAATCTCATACTTCCACTAAGTATGTCAATGTTATTTCTAACACAGGCATAGTTTACCAAGTAGCGCTGCCAAGTTTTCCCGATTTAATATAGAGATTTCTTTATCATATATGTTTTACCAAATTTTGAACATTTTGTTTCTGTTTTTCATACATAGTGACTAATAATGTTTATGGTCCAACAGGAGAAAATTATACATGAACTTGGATTAGATACGGAGAGTACTACAATAGTATAGCCCATAATAGTATACCACTTTATGGGCTACAACCCCACTTGATAGTATACCACTAAATTTAGATGTTAAATAACTGGTTTTTGAATTCAGAGCTTTTCAATTTTAGAATAAGAAAAAAAAAAGGTACAGGACCGGAACCGAACCGAGAAGACGGGTACATGGTACAGAACCGAACCGAAAGTATAGGGTATAAGATACATGTAGACGGGTACAGAACTGACCATAGGGAGGTACAGGTACACGGTTCTACCAAGAACCGAGCCGAACCGACCTTTGTGCACCCCTAATCAGAACTGCAAGTGAGGTTGGCGGTGGACTCCAGTGCTCGTGTCATAGAAAGATTTTTGAGGTCTTCTTGGGAGATGCAATACGACCTGACAGGATACTATTCTGAGAAGATGAAAGTCCATGGATAGACAAGGTCCTTATAAAGCTGAGTCTTCTGAATCCCGTTTGGAAACCCTAGTTTGTACACCATTCACTTCCGAAGCTGTTGAAGTTGCATACAATGTTGGATTTTGACATTTCACCCCAACTTTTAAAGCCAAGAGACCAAGCTATCATATGCATAAAGAATAAATTGATTCGGAGTTGGATAAATCAGCCAACCATGTATAAACATATGTGATTAGTAATCTCATGTGAATTTTCAGATCTGGTAAACTTTAATGTAAGATCCATATCTCCTAGCTCAGGTTTCCGATTGAGGTGCCTTGCTGGTATGTCATATTAGAGGCATAGACGAACACTTATAGTGAAGCATGTTTTGACTTGTTCTTTACCAATCGTTGTTGATTTCTGAATTTGTAAATTGAAAAGGTACTGACAGAAGTATCAAGGAATAAAGGAGTGGACCGAGATGGTGCCAGGGAGTATGATAGGTAGCAGGGGACATAACAGGTACCATGAGATAGGACAGGTACCATGAGACAGGACAAGGCATGCAATTTTCTCCATGGTGAGCATATTACTGGATTTCTGACTGGCAACTTGTAAACCAATATTCGAGAAGTTGATAGGATAATCATGTGTCTTTGAAGTTCTGAGCTGGAGATGATTGTGGCTTCCGATTCCGGAGCGTGTCCAACAGAAAAATCATATGGTTGAAATAAGTAAAAGCAACAAGGACAGGGTTACCTTTTTGGATGTGATCAGGTAAGAAGAGGAGGCTTCCCAGTCGTATGAGTACTGATGTACAAAAGTTTTTTTGCTCATACCGTTGCTGATCAGACCTTCTAGTTGAGGGATGTTATTATGTTAAACTTTCAAAAGTGAAGGTGTCGCCAGTCCCCAAGTATGACTCACTTGGATCCGCTACTTGGTAGAAGATAATTTTTTGTGTCGTCACAGGTACATGCTTCCAAGAATGGGAAATTATGAAAGTTAGAGTCGTCCTTTGTTTTCGTTGAAGCGTTGAGGCTGGAGCGAGTATCTGAATTATAGTTGAAATCATCATTGTAGTTCTGGGCTATTGAGATACAAATCTATTCTTCTTTAATCTCCTTGACTCAAAGAATGACTATCACGAGTTGATTAATTGGTTTATTTCTTTCAACAGCTAGATGTGACGCGCCCTTGAGTGAACAGTACTCCTATCGCTTCTGATAGTCCCAAGTCTGTAATAAAAAGACTGCAAATAATAATTCCATGTTGATGCTCTGAGGCTTTGGGAGACACCGTGAATATAGAGGATGGAGATAAACTAGAGGATGAGGAGCTGGACAAAGCGTCCCATACTGAAGAACTTTGTGAAGAATCTGAATCTGCCGATGTCGATAGAGAATTAAGTAATGAAGTAACGCCGGACTCCTTCGTTGGTTTGGACCCATATCAAGTAAGTTTATTTTCCATATTATCATGATAGAACATGTGGATTCTTCAAAATTCTCATATAAGCATAGTCGTACTCAAATTCACAAAGAATTTCATAAATTCCAGTCACTAGAAAATTTCATTAATGCTTGGGAAAAACGCTCTAGGGTCTTCATACAACCTCCATTTTGTATTATTTACCCCTATATCCTTATTAGAAAACAACTTGCTACATCATGGTAGGAATAAATCCATGTTTTTACCTTGTTTGGGGCATCAAAAAGGCCGAACAGTAGAACTCATGAAGTATCCAGGAAAATCTTGATAGTTTTCAGACATCGACTCCGCTAGCCATTTTTGCCATAATTCTTAGATCGCTTGTCCGATTGATGCGCCCTTTTAGTAAATTTTAGTGGACACTAATATGAAACTTTTGATATAAGAACCATATGCAGATTCATCACCAATTGTTGTCAGCTTCAGAGTTTCCGAGAGGTAGTCAAAACAGTTTCTAACGCGTTTTAGCGAAACATCTTGTAATAGGTTGGGCTTATGAAATACCTCAAATATCACTTTGTAATGAATGTACGTGACGTTTATGAATATTTATAGTAGGTTTTGTAGTTCATGCCCAAGAATTTCATGTTTGAGATGTTCTGACCTAATATGTCTGGATCCTCTCTACTTTTAGGGGCGGAATGATTAAAACAGAGAGCTGGGCTTGTTAGAGAAGGAACAAGAGTTACCATTGATTTGATGTGGATAGTGTACCTCCCCATACTAAAAACCATATGCGATCTCCTCTTCGCGTACTTGTTGAGGACGATGTTCCTACTGATGTTGATGTGCAGAATGGTGGTGTAGCAGGGAATGTGCTAGTTGAATACCCTAATGAAAGTATTGTCGTTGATTCCTCTTTAGTAATACCCTCTCAGGGTACTCTCGCGATGGGGTATTTCACCATTTCATCGGTTTATGTTGATTTGTAATGATCCGCCTCCCTCGGGGTGAAGTTTGAGTTGTCCCCGAAATGAGAAGAGGTTGTATGTGAAGATGAGAATTTTGATCTTGACATTGCATGGATTTGTCATCATCTAGATTTGCACGGGAGTGTGAAGTAGATAGCGCCTTGCTGAAGGAACTGGTACCGGATTGAAGGCACTCATACCAGAGTGAAAGGGACTGGCACCTGAGTGAAGGGACTCGTACCAGAATGAAATGAATTGGTACCTATGTAAAGGAACTCATACCATAGTGAAAGGGTTTCCATGTGAAAAAGGGAAATCTGATAATGTGATAGCTGGCTTTGGTTTTTGTTATTGTTGTTGTTGTTGAGTTTTGTCTGGGACATGGAGCAGAGCTTGTCTTTCGGCTAGTGCTGAGGTTGAGGCTGGAGCTTGGGATGAGGATGATAGTGAGCGTTCGATTCATGACGCTTGCTGAGATGAATCCTCCATCTTGACCCCTTCATTATGACAAGACCTCATGGATGATTGGATATTGTAGTGCTTACTGACCAGACGGCTGCTCTAACATAGAGGATGCGCCGGGACCAAGAGGAGGTTTCGGGACCAAGAGAAATTGTCGGGACCAAGAGGAGGCGCCGGGATATGAAGGAGGTGCCAGGACCAAGAGAATGCGCCGGGATCAAAAGAAGGCGCCAGGACAAAGAGGTACTGCTGAAGTGAGCCTGGTGTCACGAGCTAAGATTTATGGGTGGGCCGTGACACTGGTCCCTCTTTGCCTTGAAATTGTAAAAGTATTTCTAGGTATTGTCCTCCTTGAAATTATCTTCCTTGAAGTTGTCCTCCTTGGATGCAGATCTCGTCATCATCTTGATTATTGATTCTGGTGCTATTGGCGTTGGTTGGCTTGGAATCGTTGCTTGTTGCAACTGGTGATAGATATATTATGGGAAGAACTGTTTTGTTAGAGTGTTGAGTCAAGTGAGGACCTCTATTGAGTTGTACTTATGTCTTTATGTGTTGTTGCAGGAACTTTTGTCTCCGTATAAGAGCAACAATGTTGAGTGGCGTTTGGGTGTTCCTTTTGTTTTTAACTATCATATAATGAAAAAGTCGGAGGTGAGTAACCTCCTGGCAGAGGGATCTTTTGAATTTCAGGCGGGTAGGGAGGTGTTAATGGGTCAAGGATGAGTCCTCCTTGCCATAGTTTCGTAGGAGTCTCTCCAGATCTTCACGGATGACAAAATCGAGTTCTTGGTACTTCTGTGGTAGACGATCAGGAATGATATGAACTCCATCGTTCCTTTGAGTCTTTGATCGTTCCAGAATTAGTGGTTGTTGTGAGGTTGGTCCTGGTTCGCTCCGTCAGGCGATGCCGTTGTTTTGGGGAGAGTCGCTCCATAAAAGTTTTGAGGCAAGCAAGTATCTCCTTCTGAGTAGTGGCCATGTCCACCTGAGTTCTATCCAGGACTCCTTGTCTCTTCATTAGATCTGCTATATTGAACGGAGTACGAGTATTCTTGGTATCTTCAGCGGTCTCGTCACCGAGAGGAGGCGGAGTAATAGTATTTGTACGAGGAGGTTTAGTAGTGACAGGGTGTTCTTAGAATCGCCACCACTGGTACTACCTGGACCCACTATAGAAGTTGTAACTGCTCCAGACCTAAGATCCACCATTTAGAATAACTAAAAATTGGCTTTTGCAATTGATAGGTTGATTTCTCACTGTGGTCGCCAATTTTTTTAGAGTGAAAAAAAATGTACGGTAGAATCGTACTTTCAAGTAGGTTCGAGGGATCGAAATTGAACAGGACGAGCCTAAGCCAAGAAATGGCCGTTCACGTCTAAATTCAATCACAAAGATGGAGAAGATAGGTTTGGTATTAGGGGAGGGATGCAAAGAAGGTTGAGAAAATATCAAAGTGATAATGTTTGAAAAAGAAAATGGATTCTCTGAGAGGAATCGCTAATTCTATAGGTTTTGTTTTTCCAGACTGAATATCTTGTCTGTTCTTTTCTGACTTATTTTGGATATATGAGAATCATCTATTTATAGTTCGGAGGAGACACACTGATTTCTCATAAGTCGTGGAAGTTAGGGAGAGATGGAGAAGTGATTATTATGGAGATTGTAGTGGGGTGGTGCCTGGAAATTAAGGAAGACCTGTCTGACCACTACTCCTCATACTCTCAACTGCTCTGTAACCTCCCACTTTTTGTTACCTTCTTGTTCGTAGAGGTGGTACCACCATCCACGATGCCATAGAACGCCAGAACAATACCCCAATGAGAATCCCTCCATTTGTTGTATTTTATATCTCGTGGAAAAATCACAATTTAATGCTTACCACGAAACATTATTGTTCCACGCTAAGCAGGGGACTTAATGTTGATGGTGGATTTTTGACAAAGGAGAAAATTGTAATATTTATTTTCGCCTAGCTGCAGAAGCATGAAACAAATATGTACAAATTCTTGATCCGACATCAAAATTATGAATACATACTTCTAGCTTACATTCCGCAAGAGAATTGATAATGTACTTTCATCTCATGGATAAATTAGCTATCTAGCTCTTTATATATTTATGCACTTTTGAAATTTCAGGGCTTTACCTAGCTAAACCCTTGTTATTTCATGTGCATCCATATAAATTATTTTATTAATTAGAATATGTTGATTACACAAAATCACGAATGTTCATAATAGAGGCTATGCCATATCTGGATAAAAAAACGCTTATTTAGATACATATCATCTAATTACAGAGTTGCATCAAGCATAATCTCAATTTGCAAACTTCCACGGTTGAATCTCTTGAATATGTTCTGTATGCACTGCAAAAAAGTGGTGTAATTTTAATAGTGGTAAATAAAGGTTCGATTCTCGAACTTGTGA
>JAJJMC010005141.1:531143-580944 GCA_023531435.1 Papaver californicum
TCTTTTTAAATTAATTGAAGCACAAGTAATTGCCAAAATTGGTTTTGTTATGCTAACAAACAGAGGTAAATCACAAGCATGGACTATCAAAATTAATTAACCAAGCATAATCCATCAGGCAAAAGCACAACTGTTGAAAGAAAACCGTTTTCACTATTTAAAACTATGCAATTCTAATAACAAAAGAATTATAAATAATTATTAGAAAATAATTAAATCACATAAAATTGAGAAAATTACCTTATCCATCATCCCAGTAAATAAACTTAGCCCATGGTGAAGAAAACTTGCTCAAAAGATCTCTTCATTGCTCAAAATATCAATTACAAAGTGAAATAATGGTGTAACAGCTGAACAGAGATGTTTATAAATGTTACAGAACAGGGTTCAGCTGTAACAGAAAGCTTTAAGCAACAGGAGTATTCAAAGTCTAAGGCAACAGGAGCAGAGATGTAACACTGGATATGCAACAGATACAGACGTTGCTTAGTCGTCTTCTTCGGTGATGGCTGATGAAGAACAGTGCCGGCGATGCACCAGCAGGTGACCGGCGGCTGCCGGAAGTGGCCGGAATTGCTCTGATTTCTTCTCTAGGTTTTCGTGTTGATTTTTCTTGGCTTCTCTTCATATATATAGGCTCTACAAACCCTAGGGAGAGTTCTTAACCTAATAGAACTCTTTAAAATCTATCCAAATCTTCACAAATCCGATTCCAAGCCGGATTCCATTTTTCCGTCCAAATTCATGATTGTGCAATATTCTCCGGCGTAAATCACTCTAACTTGATGTGTTTGAGTTGGTCTTGGACTCTTGTAGCTTTTGGAACAAATTAGAATCGAAAACAACTTGAAAATCTCGTAAAAATTGTACACAGTTGAACACAGTTCTTCCCGATGAGTTGGATCGGTGACTCGCCGATCCAGCCGAGTTGACCCGCTGAGTTGGCCCGATCCAACTCATCCCGATCCAAGGGTGTCCCTTATCCATTCTTGGGGTGCCAATAACACTTGTCCTTGGGTGCCTTTATCACTTTTTGAGCCAATTTTTCCACAAATCTTTATTCTTCAAATGTACCCTACAAAAGCATAAAAACACGTAATATTTGCAAAATCGAATACTAACTTAATAGAAACTAAGGTGCAATCTAGACACTAAAATGTGTCTATCAAAAAGTTAAGCAAAACGTTAACCTTAAAATCTCATGTGACTGGAAACTTTAAATAGGCCATAAATATGGCGACAACATTAATAAACGCCAAAATCTATTGATACATAAGCAATAACCATGGCACTAGCAAGCGCTGGCCCTGGCAAAGCCCTAGCCACATTCCCAACACCGAAAAGTAGCACAGACATGTGCAGAAAAGGCCAGAAAAATCCAACAATTGGCCAATACGCCAAACGTCCAACAACTAGCACTAGGGGAAGAAATGGGGCTAACTAGTTAGCGCTGCAAAGGCGCTAGCGCTTGTTGCTAGCAGCGCAACACTAGCCAATGCTAGGCTTTCCCCTCTTCTCCCTTTGCGAGTCTTCTAGCTCTTCACTCTTGCACCTATCCTCGTGTTAACCTTCCCCCTTTCTATTAGTTCAATACTTGTCCATAATCATATTGTCTTGACACAAACTCATCAATAGCATTATCTTACAACAAACTCACATGTTTTGAATCCATGACTCCACTAACTCTACGAGAAACCAAATCATAATGGGAGGGGATTAAACATGGGGTTTTGGTTTGTTGGTTCCAATAACATGGGCGTGGAGACACCCCATGACAAGGAAGTTACAAAGTAGTGGAAAAGCTGAAGCAGTTAATGAAGTAATGGAGTAATGGTTTCCCGAAGATTCCAGGGATGTTAAACCATTAACCCCATGATTTCCACCTCTCCATCTCTTCACTACTTCCACTACTCTACAAGGAAGCGTGTGTTCCCAAACTATTATAAATAGGCTCCTTAGCCCATTCAGAAAATAACAACAAGCTTACCATTTTCAGAAGCTTTGTTATTTTCTCCAATAGTTTAACACTTCTACACACAATTCATCACACTTATTTCCTTCAACTTTATTTGCTTCCCTCCCCTAAGATCAACCCATTTTCTCTTTTTGTGACTGAAGTAGGGAGGAACGGCTACTATCGTGGTTTAGGCTTGCCCTGTACGATTTTGATATCTAAATCTAAAGAAAGTACTTTTAAAATACATTGTTTTGCCTAGAATCAATTTTTAGGTATTAACATCTGGGAAGTTTAGTGGTCATGTACTTGCTTGAAAGTAACATGGCATATATAATGGTTAAGTAGTAGCTCAGAAATGACTTATCATGAATCTAGAGGCGTTTGAGGACAAATATTGTAAAGGGCTTCTTAAGCAAGAAGACCGGGTATGAGGGACCTGCCATTCTTATGGACCTGTCAGGCCTAGGGACCTTCTAGGATCTAGAGAGGCGCTAGAGATAGGGAGCCACTGTCCAAGGAGACCCAGAGGACGCTGGGACCAGGAAGAGGCTGAGACTGAGAGGAGGTCTTGACCTAGAGGAGGACGGGACCAAGAGTAGGACGAGAACAAGAGGAGGTCGTTACCAAGAGGAGGTCGAGACCAAGAGGACGTTGCAGGCTAGGACGCGCTAGATGAGACACTATGGATAGGGACGTACTATCCAAGGGAGGCGCTATCAGGGACGCGCTAGTCTATGGACTTTCCCGGATTAGGGACCTGCACGAATAAGGGATGTGCCAGGAAAATATGCTAGGTACGGGGCACGCTAGATAAGGCCTTATCGACCAAGATGTGCTAGTTAAGGCTATGACAAGCTAATTGGTACTTCTTAGGCGCTAGGGTTAGCGCTAGAAAAGTGAACACTTTTAGTGCTATGGTGGCGAACTAGCGCCAATGTGGTGCTAGCATGGCGTTGATAGGAGAATATAATAAGGTTATCCTAGCTCAGAGGTTTAATGCTTCTTTTGAGACATTGCTTCTTGATTGTGGTGCGTCCGAGAGGAGTGGCGCATTATTTGTGGCTTATATTTAAGCAAAGTGCTATGATAGCATATTTAATCTCAGAGGAAGGGAAAAGAGGAGAAGGGGTTGGCGGTGAAGAGAGAGAGAATAAAAAATAAGGGTTTACTCCCTTTTTATAGTATTTGGTTTCCGAATTCAAGTCAAATAAGGGTTTCCTCTTTGAAGCCATGGTTCCTTTTTGTATACGGGCCAATTTCGATCTCTTTGTCATACAAATCATCCATGCCTCACTAGCTTACACTCTCCATATGATGCTTTACCATTAAGCTTACTAATTTATTTTACTTATATCAGTAAAAAAAAAATCACCATCTAATGCTTACCACGAAACATTACTGTTCCGCGCTAAGCAGAGGTATTAATGTTGATGGTGGATTTTTGACAAAGGAGAAGATTGTATTGCTTTTCGCCTAGCTGCAGAAGCATGAAACAAATATGTATAAATTCTTGACCCGACATCAGAATTATGAATACATACTGTTATCTTACATTCCGTAAGAGAATTGAGAATGCATATTCATCCCATGGCTAAATTAGCTCGGTAGCTTTATATATTTATGAACTTTCAAAATTCCAGGAATTTACCTAGCTAAACCCTTGTTATTTCATGTATATCCATATAAATTATTTATATTAATAAGAATACGATGATTACACAAAATCGTGAATGTTCATAATAGAGGCTATTGGTCGGTTGTCAGCCAAGCAAAATTAATTCAAGTTCTTACTTTTCTAATATATATTAGAATATAGTAATAATAATAAGTTCGTTCCCACAGAGAGGCAGGTGATTGTTAATTACTTTCGATTACTTATATAAACTGGGGGGTTTTGGTTGTGATTATAACTAAATTATGCTAAAACAAATTGATTTAAACGAATATCAGAGATAAAGAACATTGGTTAGAGAGTTCATCTTCCATCTTCCAACATGCTATCAACTAAATCATACTCAAAATTCATGCACTCTCAATATCAATAACCCTAAAGCATCCTATCGCAGGCTTACTCCGACAAAACTCCTATTATCATTAAAGGCGCAAGAGCCACCCTTTGAATCCTTTTCAACGAACAACTTGGCGCAAGAGCCACTCAATTTTAACCCAATGAAAGCAATGGTCTTTGTGAGTTGAGGTTATTCTAAGCAATCTGGCACAAGAGCCACTCGGATTTGACCTAGGTCACGCTTCTACACATAATTGCATGGTAACATCCCGTTATTAACAACTATGTTATGCTACTTGTAACAAGGATCTTTCGACAATTCCGGATCTCAAACCCTAGTTTAGCTATAGATGTCAATACATGCTCATCTAATTCGTGACTTAAACAAACAAGCAATCCATCATACAAGGCGTTATAAACGGTAGAACATAAGCGATATTGAAGAGATTATGAACATACGAGAATGAATACTTCAATTAATAAACATGTTTTCCAACTTAGGACTACATCTCTAGCCAATAAGAAAGGTTTAGTTCATCATGGATTTCTCAAAATCCATGGAAAAATAAACAAGAAAGCAAGTAAAGCAAACCCTCGGTATTGTGATAATCAATTGCTCTCCAAGCCGTTCTCCTTGTGTTCTTCAAGTGTAAAAGATGTCTTCTTAATGTCTTGGATGTCTCTTTATATAGTATCCACGAAATCTAGGTTTTTAATGCTTCCGAGACCATGTTTTTTTCCATGTTTTAGAAGCCCACACACGTGCCAAACTCCCCATGTTACGGTTGGGTTCGATCCAATAACACAACCGTAACTATGGCACAAAAATATCACCCAAAAACACCCAGTTTTACGGTTGGGTTCGAGCCAAGAAACCCAACCGTAATTCCTTCTGGATACTTCTTTGTACTTCATTATTTTGATCAAATCTCCCTCATCCGGTGTCCGAGTGACCGCATTCTTTTTATGCCGGAATGAACTCCTTTCCTCTTCTTTGGTTGAATATACTTCAAAACTCCTAATAAACTCATAAAAAAATAAAATCAAAGCATAATGATATGAAAACTAACAAGAAATCAATGAATTAGAGTATCCAAATAGTGCAGATAATGCACCTATCAAATTCCCCCACACTTGCCTTTGCTAGTCCTCGAGCAAACTACAAATCTAAACTAATCTAAACTACAACAACTCCATTTCGTTGAGGATACGGTTACACTTAGCATGTGTAACAAGCCTTTAAACCCCTAGGTGTCCCTAGTGGACGAGTTATAGTCTCGTGAGGGTTTACAAGAGGTATACCCACAAAACCTAATTTCCAACTTCAAATATTCCAAAGAGCTAATGATGTGATTTTATATAGTGGTAAAAAGAGGTTCGATTCTCGAACTTGTGAAGGTAATGATTTTAGAAAATATTGGACTAAATCTAAAATAATAAAAATCAGGAAAATAAACTAGAGATGATTTTTAGAAAATATGGGGAAAACCAGGAATCAGGAATCAGTTATTTCTAACAATTTATGTGATTAATCGTGTAATTCTTTTAAATAAATTAAGCTCAAATATTGCCAAAATAGGTTTTATGCAAACAAGTAAAGGTAAATCATAAGCATGGGACATCAGAGGTTGTTAACCCAGCATGACCCATCAAACAAAAACACCACTACTGAATGAAAACCGTTTTTTCTATTTCAAAACTATGCAATTTTAATAAGTAAAGAATTATAATTAATTAATTAAAAATAGACTTACCACATAAAATTGAGAGAAAAACCTCCTCCATCATCCTAGTAAATATACTTAGCTCATGGTGAAGAAAACTTGCTCAAAAGATCTTTTCATTGCTCAAAATATTGATTACAAGGTTGAATAACGGTGCAACAGCTGAACAGACGCGTTTATAAGTGTTACAGAACAAGGTTCAGCCGTTGCAAAAGGCTAAGGCAAAGAAAAGGGGGAAAGAAATTTGGAAGCTAAGGCAACGAAACAGCAACACTTATAAGGTGTTGCTGTGTCTTCTTCTCCGATGGAGTTGATGAAGAACAGCCGGTCGTCGGTGACAGCAGCAGTGGCCGGATCGTGGGTAATTCCGGCCACAATTCCGGCAACTTCGAAACTTCAATTCTAAGCTATCTCCCCCGTTCTTCTTGGCTTATCTTGTATATATAGGCTCTAGGGATCCTTGTGAGTCTTCTAAACCTAATAGAACTCCTTAAACACTCCCAAATTCATCCAAATCCGAATCAAAGTATAATACCCTTTTTCCGGCGAAACTCGGATTTGGGGCTATTTTTCCGGCGTAAACCTCTAATTCTTCACGTGTTTAATCTTGTATGAACCTCTAGTATATTGTGTATCAATTTGGGAGCAAAATATGCTAAAAATTACGTGAACCAAAGTATCCAGTTGTATGCTGTTTCCGTCCCGATCCCGTGACTAGCAGTTGACTCGGTCAACTCAGGTTGACCGATTTGACTCGGGTTTGACCCGATTTGACCGAGTTGACTCGAGGGTACCCCTTATCCACTTCTAGGGTGCCAAATGACACTTATCCTTGGGTGCCTTTATCACTTTTTGAGCCGATTTTTCCACAAATCTTTATTCTTCAAATGTACCTACAAAAGCATAAAAACACGTAATATTTGCAAAATCGAATACTAACTTAATAGAAACTAAGGTGCAAATTAGACACTAAAATGTGTCTATCAAATACCCCCAAACTTACTATTTTGCTAGTCCTCGAGCAAACTACACTAAAAATAAAGTAAAAATCCTAACTCACTTTCGCAGGAATCGCGACTACATTTAGCATATGCAGTAAGCCGTTAAACCCCTAGGTGTCCCTAGTGGACGAGTTTTGTCTCGTGAGGGTTTACAAGAGGTATACCCACAAAACCTGGATTCGGATCTTAGCAAGGTGTGAACGATTAAGGATAGACACTAAACAAGCTAGTTAGTTGGCTACTTAGATATTCGGCTATAGGGACCATTACCCTTTATGGGTCCAATCACTGTACACGAGTGTTAACTCAAGCGTACTAAAATTCATATCTAAGACAACAGAGTTCTACTCAGACAGTTATCTAACCACCCATCACATGAAAAGACTTAGAAGATGAATGTAGACTGTAGAAAGTCGCAAATGTTGACTGAGGCGAACGATGTGTCCCATATCTGTCTGAAGGTCAGTACCGAGATGAAACCTAGTGTGTCGAGATACTCCCCATTTATTTTCAACGGTTACTACTAACTAAAATATTTACAAGTTCCCATGGATCCTGCGTTCCACGCTTGCTTAGGCGACGGAGACAGGGAGAACTTTAAAATACCAAATACTATATTTTTTTTCAATTTTTTCTAACTTTTTTCGATTTTTTCTTTTCTTTTCTTTTTTTTTCGATTTTTTTTTTTTTTTTTTCTGACACCTAATACATGTGTGTTCCCATGGATCCTGCATTCCACGCTTGCTTAGGCGACGGAGACAGGGGGACCACACACATAACTCTAAAACACTAACATATTATTCATGTGGGGCATGATCTCAACACACTAAATGTCATTCCAGTGCTAATTAACATGTCGATGCTAGGACCCACCAATACTCTCAGAGAAACACAAAATTGCAAATAATCAAACAGAACGTGATATGGTGGTGACAATTATCATGTTATTTCTAACACCTAAACTCTGTCTCCTTTATGAATAGACCATCTAGATGGGCACACCAATCCTTTTAGCAAAATGGCTAAGTTTCCATCTACCTAGAGTGGTTAGTGTCACCCTGAATTGTTCACATGCTTCTAAATTCCAAATCTTATCAATCCTAAAAAGTTTCCCAATACCCCCAAACTTAAATTAAACAGTGTCCTCAATGTTTCTAAGTAAAGAACAATACCAAAAGAGTAAAAGTAAGGGAGTCAGAAAGATAGTACCTGAATGCCTGAGCATGGGTTACCTCCCAAGAAGTGCTAAGTTTAAAGTCTTCAGCCAGACTAGAAAAGAATTAGTCACCACCTTAAATCATATAGCAATAATCGGAACAACTGTGGGTCATCTGAATCAAATAGTGTGCCCCACGGTAGAAGTAAACTGCAGCAAGTTAAGAGGATAAACGATCTGAGTACACCTTGATCCCTATCTAGGTAAACCACATCGACCAGAGGATGGGTTTCTGGCAACTGAGGATCGGTAAATCTAGCTGGAGGATGATCTCGTAAAATTGCAGCGGTGCCTATGTCAGGTCCCAAGCTAGGGACCTTCTTAAGAGTTAATGGTATAACACATGGAGAATGATAGTCACCCCCAAACTTAGAGTTTTCAGTGTCTCTAGATAGACTAATAACAATTTCCCTCATTTCCGGATCGTCAGATTCTCGAAAATAGTCAACTGCTTCTTCTAAATTACAATCCGGTGGTGCAAAGCCTAACAAAGTATGCACCTCATCAATAACCCTATCATTATTGCCATTAAATCTGTAGTTGTTTAGGCATTTTTCTAATGGATCTTCTACTGGGTTGGGCCTAAGCTCCATCTCACTAGACGGTTTGGATTCCTCTTCTGATGGGCCTAACTCACTACTTATCAGGGTATCTGGTGGGTCATGCTTAAAGTCCAACTCATGAAAATCTAATCCAAAGTGGGCTTGACATTTCTCTAATGGGTCTTCTATCAAAGTGTTTCGTAATGTCTCCTGAACTAGGGTCTCTATCATGTTGACAGTTTCTAAGCTGGGGTCCTTCCTAGTAGATGCTAACAACCTTGGATAAGGGGCTCTAGGTATAAAATCGGTGGCCCGAGGGGTTTCCTCAGGCTCATCAGAGACTTTATCAGTCTCTTCGGCTATTGGGTCAGGGTGAACTACAGTATGTCCTCTATCAGGCCCAGTTACCCCGTTCTCCACCAATTTACCATTCCTGAGGGTCGTGACTGCATTCACGTGACTTGATGATTTCTCACCCGTCGCCATTTTATTGACGCCTCTTGGATTGGGTTGGGGCTCTAAACTACTAGCTTGATTCATTTCGACCAGTTCTAGCCTTCTAGATAAGGATTCTAATGGGTTGGGATTTCTATTGCTCTCCCACTACTGGGTTTTCTCGGCGATGTCACTCAAGAATTGCATCGCCTCAGCAGGAGTCTTACTGTCGGATTCTCCGATCGACAAGGACTCAACCAAGGTTACAGTCGCATAATCCAAACCCTCATAGAGAATCTGAACTAGACTTAACTCATCTAAACCGTGGTCTGGGCATTGGGACACTAAGTCGTTGAACCTTTCTACATAAACATACATAGACTCTCCCTCTTGTTGAGAAAACGTGAAAATTTTCTGCCTAATTGAGGATATTCTGTTCTTAGGGAAGAATTTCTGAATAAAAGATGAAGTAAGTTGGGCATAGGTCTCAATCGACTGAGGGCCAAGCTATACCACCATGACTTGGCTCTATCTCTTAGTGAAAAGGGAAATAGTCTAAGTTTAATAGACTCGTCATTCAAGTCTCTAATCCTGATTATGCTACATATTTCCTCGAACTCCCTAACATGAAAATAGGGATTCTCGTTCTCTTTTCCTAAGAATAATGGAAGCATCTGGATGATTTTGGGTTTCAGTTCGTAGCTCGCTTCAGTAGCGGCTAACTTGATGCAAGATGGACGTAAGGTCCTGGTTGGATTCCACAAATCCTTCAGAGTTGTCATTGCTGACACGGTCTCGGGAGTGACTATTTCACTCTCATTTGACTTCTCAAGGTTAAGGTGAACTACAAGTCCTACCTTGAGGGTCTCTATCCCAAGTTCGCCTTAAGGGCGTTCTTGGCATGCAAAAATTAAATCCTAACAAGCAATTAATCAAACACAATCGTGCCATGACTCAACCAAATCAAACCTAAGCTATCTCCCCCGTTCTTCTTGGCTTATCTTGTATATATAGGCTCTAGGGATCCTTGTGAGTCTTCTAAACCTAATAGAACTCCTTAAAACACTCCCAAATTCATCCAAATCCGAATCAAAGTATAATACCCTTTTTCCGACGAAACTCGGATTTGGGGCTATTTTTCCGACGTAAACCTCTAATTCTTCACGTGTTTAATCTTGTATGAACCTCTAGTATATCGTGTATCAATTTGGGAGCAAAATATGCTAAAAATTACGTGAACCAAAGTATCCAGTTGTATGCTGTTTCCGTCCCGATCCCGTGACTGGCAGTTGACTCGGTCAACTCAGGTTGACCGATTTGACTCGGGTTTATCCCGATTTGACCGAGTTGACTCGAGGGTACCCCTTATCCACTTCTAGGGTACCAAATAACACTTATCCTTGGGTGCCTTTATCACTTTTTGAGCCGATTTTTCCATAAATCTTTATTCTTTAAATGTACCTACAAAAGCATAAAAACACGTAATATTTACAAAATCGAATACTAACTTAATAGAAACTAAGGTGCAAATTAGACACTAAAATGTGTCTATCAGCTAAGAAGACATAAAGTTTTTGCACACTAACAATAAGAAGTTAGAAGTATAAAGAACATTATTCTCATGCTTAATCCTTGAGTTAGGATAACAACACATATGAAAGAATCCAGGTTCGAGACCGACAGAATGTTTCTGCCTCACCAACTGGATTTTATGAATTTGACACTCAAAAGACGCACTTTATGGTTCTCACATATGTGCAGGCAGGAATGAAGATAGAAATCCTGTACACGTTGAATGGTGGGAAGGAAAGGTAAACTTCCGAATCATATGAAGATGTTATCCCATAGAACGTGGGACGAAAAAGAACCCCTTTTTGTTTTTCTAGTGACCTCTAATAAAGGAAATCAATCATTATGCGAGGATGGGAATGCTTACTCACCTTCTCACCCGGTTGGCAATCATCACTACTCTCAAAGCATCCAATAGAAACGTCTTCGGTCTTCAACTGTTGATGATGAACTCTTGAACTTCGTAGAACCTTGACAATTTATAACTTTTTTTCTCAATTTCTTGTTGTTTGAAACTTCTTTATAGATTTATTCTTCCCCAAGGCTTTACTGAATGAATACAAAATGAAATATACACTAAAGAAATGATAATCATTTTGTTTTTACTTCAAAATGTAGACTGAAAAATAAATTATGAAATTACTACGGACGTGGGATAAAGACTTTACCACTTGATTCTGCACAACTACTATTGCATTGATATCATGAACTTCACTAACTCACATCTTTTGATTTATTTCGCTCTTGTACATAAGTCTTCAACATTTATATAAAATTCTGCTCATTGATAGTTACTTTACTTGAATATGAATTTTTTTCTTTCAAACAACAAGAAATTGAGGAAAAGAGTAACCAAGTGTCAAGGTTCTACGAAGTTCAAGAGTTCATCATCAACAGTTGAAGACCCAAGACGTTTCTATTGGATGCTGTGAGAGTGGTGCTGATTGCTGATCGGATGAGAAGGTAAGTAAGCATTCCCATCCTCGCATAGTGGTTGATTTCCTTTATTAGAGGTCACTAGAAAAACAAAAAGGGGTTCTTTTTCGTCGCACGTTCTATGGGATAACATCTTCATATGATTCAGAAGGTTACCTTTCCTTCCTACCATTCTACGTGTGTAGGATTTCTATCTTCATTCCTGCCTGCACACATGTGAGAACCATAAGTTCGTCTTTTGAGTGTCAAATTCATAAAATCTTGTTGGTGAAGCAGAAATATTTGGTCACTCTTCCTTTCACATGGTGGTTTTCTCCTAACTCAAGGGTTAAGCATGAGAATAATGTTCTTTATACTTCTAACTTCTTATTGTTCGTGTGCAGAAACTTTATACCTTCGTAGCTCTTTGGATGCATGTGCTCTTGAATGTTTTGAAGTTGGAAATTAGGTTTTGTGGGTATACCTCTTGTAAACCCTCACGAGACTATAACTCGTCCACAAGGGACACCTAGGGGTTTAAAGGCTTGTTACACATGCTAAGTGTAACCGTATCCTCAACGAAATGGAGTTGTTGTAGTTTACGTTAGTTTAGATTTGTAGTTTGCTCAAGGACTAGCAAAAAGAAAGTGAGGGGGAATTTGATATGTGCATTATTTGCACTATTTGGATACTCTAATTCATTGATTTATTGTTAGTTTCCATATCATTATGCTTTGATTTTGTTTGTTTATGAGTTTCTTAGGAGTTTTGAAGTATATTCAACCAAAGAAGAGGAAATGAGTTCATTCCGGCATAAAAAGAATGAGGTCAATCGGACACCGGATGAGGGAGATATGATCAAAATAGTGAAGTACAAAAAAGTATCTAGGAGGAATTACGGTTGTGTTTCTTGGCTCGAACCCAACCGTAAACCTGGAAAAGTTTGGAGCGAATTTTTGTGACAGAGTTACGGTTGGGTTTCTTGGCTCGAACCCAACCGTAAAGCTGGGTGTTTTTGGATGATATTTTTGTACCAGAGTTACGGTTGGGTTATTGACTCGAACCTAACCATAACAGGGGGAGTTTTGGCACGTGTGTGGGCTTCTAAAACATGGAAAACATGGTCTCGGAAGCATTAAAAACCTATATTTCGTGGATACTATATAAAGAGACATCCAAGACATTAAGAAGACATCTTTTACACTTGAAGAACATAAGGAGAACGGCTTGGAGAGAAATTGATCATCACAATACCGAGGGTTTGCTTTACTTGCTTTCTTGTTTATTTTTCCATGGATTTTGAGAAATCCATGATGAACTAAACCTTTCTTATTGGTTAGGGATATAGTCCTAAGTTAGAAAACATGTTTATCAATTGAATGGCTCATTCTCATATGTTCATAATCTCTTCAATATCGCTCATGTTCTACCGTTTATAACGCCTTGTATGATGGATTGCTTGTTTGTTTGAGTCGCGAATTAGATGAGCATGCATGTACATCTATAGCTAAACTAGGGTTTGAGATCCGGAATTGTCAAAATACCCTTGTTACAAGTAGTATAACATAGTTGTTAACGACGGGATGTTGCCATGCAATTATGTGTAGATGCGTGACCTAGGTTAAATCCAAGTTTCTCTTGCGCAGGGTTGCTTAGAATAACCTCAGCTCACAAAGACCATTGCTTTCATTGGGTTAAACTTGAGTGGCTCTTGCGCCAAGTTATTCGGTGAAAAGGATTCAAAGAGTGGCTCTTATGCCTTTGATGATAATAGGAGTTTTGCCGGAGTAAGCCTGCGATAGGATGCTTTAGGGTTATTAATATTGATAGTGCATGAATGTTGAGTATGATTTGGTTGATAACATGTTGGAAGATGGAAGATGAATTCTCTAACCTATGTTCTTTATCTCTGATATTTGTTTTAATCTTTTTGCTTTAGTATAATTTAGTTATAATCACAACCAACCCCCCCCCCCCCCCCCGATTACATAAGTAATTAACAATCACCTGCCTCTCTGTGGGAACGAACTTTTTCTTATTACTATACTCTAATCTATATTAGTGAAGTAAGAACTTGAATTATTTTGGTTGGCTAACGACCAACCACTAGCAGCGCAACGCTAGCCAATGCTAGGTTTTCCCGTTTTTTTCCCTTTGCGAGTCTTATATCTCTTCACTCTTGCACCTATGCTCGTGTCAGCCTTTCCCCATTTCTATTAGCGCCAATACTTGGCCATAATCATGCTGTCTTGATACAAACTCATCAATAGCTTTATTTTACAACAAACTCACGAGTTTTGTGTCCATGACTCCACTAACTCTACGAGAAATAAAATCATAATGGAGGGGGATTAAACATTGGGTTTTGGTCTGGTGGTTACAACAACATGGGCGTGGAGACACCCCATGACAAGGAAGTTACAAAGTAGTGGAAAGGCTGAAGCAGTTAATGGAGTAATGGAGTAATGGTTTCCCGAAGATTCCAGGGCGGTTAAACCATTAACCCCGCGAATTCCACCTCTCCATCTCTTTAATACTTCCACTACTTTAAAAGCAAGCGTGTATTCCCAAAATATTATAAATAGGCTCCTTAACCCATTCATAAACAACAACAAGCTTACCATTCTCAGAAATTTTGTTATTTTCTCGAATAGTTCAACACTTCTACACACAATTCATCACACTTATTTCCTTCAACTTTTTTTGCTTCTCTTCCCTAAGATCAACCCATTTTCCCTCTTAGTGACCGAAGTATGGCGGAACAGCTACTATCGTGGTTTAGGCTTGCTCAGTATGATTTTGATTTCCAAATCTAAAGAAAGTACTTCTACAGTACATCGTTTTGCCTAGAATCAATTTTTAGATATTAACAATTGGCGTCCACAGTGGGAGATCAATCTCTCGGTCACGAATCCAAGTCTTCAACTATCTGAAAATCAATTCTTCAATCATCTAAGAAAATAGTTGATCTTAGGTCAGGTTCAACCAACCCCGATTCGAGTTCAACACCCACTTCTAACCCCAAAAACACCAATGATAAAACTCCAGAGATCATTCCTCAATACACCAAAAATACCAAGACTCCTCTCCATACCACAGAAGGTGACAAAAACAAGGATCCACTATCACCAACCATAACTGATTTGATGATGCGATAAGAAACTTTGGCTGAAAGTCAAGTATCCATGGCCACTACCCAGAGAGAAGTTCTTACCTTTCTCAAGACGTTAACATAACAGTTGACACCAGAGCAGCGTTATCATGAAATGGATCAAGTCAAGAGAACAACCGCTGGAGGCGCCAACACGTCAAGAGCTAATTTTCAAGTAGATGATGAAGTACAAGTCATCACTAACCGTGTACCATAGAGGAATCAATTAAAGCAAAACTTTGTCACTTGGAAAGGATCCTGCGAAACCATAGAAAATAAGATTCAACCTCATTCCATTAATACCAACCCCCTTATCCAACAGAAATTCAGAGGATCGCACTCCCGAGCGGGTATTCATCTCCATCATTCTCATTGTACGATGGTACCGAGAACGCTCAAGAACATGTTTCTCGATTCTTGGAATCATTATGAGTACATGAATATAACCAAGTGTTGCGGCTCAAAGAATTCTCCAAATATCTTATGGGAAGAGCTTATACCTGGTACAACAACCTCGTCACGGACAACATCTCTAGTTGGTCTCATATGGTCAATGTTTTTTAAAAAAAATATTTCTTTTTCTTTGAGGAGATCACTCTCTCATACCTGGGGAAAATGTTCGAGAGGAACAACGAGCATCCCAAGGAATCTGTGAAGAGGTTTAGAAAACAATCTCTTGACTGCCATAACCAGAATGTGAGTTAACAACAATTGGTGGAGCTTTGCATCAACGGTATGATTCCTGTTTATCGTACTTTGCTGGAAAATTTACGATTTCAAACCTTCTCTGAGCTACATGAGGCCTCCAAGAGGTCAGCAACAACTGCTCCGGCCTTGATGGAAAGAATAAGACCCGCCAAAGAGCAAAAAATATTCTACCAAACACTCCATAGGTGTTGTCACTGAAGAAGGGGGAAAGAGAAAAGAAACACCTCAATCAGCATCACATGTTGAGCGTTCTGCGTCAGCCCCGGTAACAACACCAACACAAGTTCAAGGACAATGCTCAGTCAAGACTCTGCGTCAGACACACAAACCAAGGCAGATACAAAAATCCCAGACTTCCACATCCCCATGGAGGAAGTACTCGAGTTGTTGGAATTATGGGTACAAAATGGAGCTATCAAGTTACCGCCTGTATGACACCCACCAACTGAAGAGGACATGTCAAATCCAAAATATTCTCACGTCCACAGGTTTATCAACCATCCCACCAGTGAATGCAACGGCTTAAGGCGTATCGTCAAAGAAAATATCTACTCAGGGGAGTTATGCTTGGGGACTGAAGGTATCCACAAAGATCCCCTCCATGTCAGAAGCTTTACTATTTCTTGGGACTCCGTTAAAAAAAATGTCCAATCCATGATGGATCGCATACGTGAACTTCTTTATCTACCGAAAGCACAACGTAAAGATATTTTTACTGCTTTCAATCGTGTTGTATTGGGTAAACGTATACTTTTCGCCGAAAAATCTACTGTACATCCCAAGTCCGCCTTGGATGACATAGTCGTCTAACATGATAAGAAGCCTAGTTGGGGAATTCTCACCACCGCTTGCCTCAGACACACCGAGTTTGAGCAAACACTAACTGATGTAGGCATTGGCGTCAATATCATCACTATCAAGACTCTGAGAGCTACGGGAATCTCCAGGAACGAAGCTACTCACACGCTAACCGTAATCAAGAAATTTGAGGGGAAGTCCCAGGGTGCTTACGGCTATATCACTCTTGAGGTAAAAATGGGTGACACCCGAAGCATACCAAGTTTCACATTGTCAAGGAAGACCCAAATTATGACATGATTCTGGGACGCCCATGGGTCCATGGAAACAATATGGAATCAGGTGTATCTCCTTCAATGAAGCCTTCATTGGCGGTTACTACAACCTTGTCAATACTGAAAATCCAGAAGGAGTGTTCATACATGGAAAGTGGCTTAAAGCTCACAACGCTTAAAGCAGTCTACTACCACCCCACACATTTTCCTGTTTTATGCAATATTTGTATTTCCTCCAAAATGTTTGGAATATCTTGCATTCATACTTAGAATTTCAATTTATTAATCGAGCAACGTATTGTTTTTTTCAAAAAAGTATATCTTTGCAAGTCATTCAAAAAAATCCCCACCTACTCAAAATCTCAAAATATAACCACAAAAAGCCATATATCTCAGAATATAAAACTCAGAAAAATCTAGAAAAATTCCTTGAAAACTAGTTCAACACCTTCAGAATATATCTTCTCCACTTGTTCAAGAGTCTCAGTTGCAAGCCTCAACTCCTTGGAAAGTATATCAACTTCATGTCTAGCTCTGGTGACCGTCACCAAGTTATAAGATACGCCTTTCTCCTGTAAATTCTTTTCAAGAGCTTCTAAATGACGGAGAAGCCATGAGATAATAAGTTCATCTCCTTCATCCTCCCCCAGGGATTCCTTACAGTCTTGAAGCACCAATTCATAAATGTATCTACGAGGAAGGGAAACCATCTCACGCACAGTCGGCAGCAATACAAATACATTCTTCTCCAGAGTATGATAGCTTTGGGGGATACTCAAGAAGAAATGGCCAAACTTCCTCCATATCTTGGTATACAGCTTAGCTTAGGCATACAGAACAGTGAAACCACCAATACACATGTATCTGAGTCTAGTTCTATCAAACTTGACGTCAAAATGAACTCCAGTGTTTGGATATTTGACTGGAACAGTCTCCATCATATCATCGTTCTGTACAATGATGCCACTAGGAGTGTTTTCTTCAACAACCATAGAGAAAAGAGCTCACCCGTGATTCTGAAGAAGAAAATACATACCACTAGCATCATGGTTCATGGTAATCTCCAATTTTTCTTCTACAAGTTCATCTCTCTGCTTTGGTTCATTCTCCACCTGAAAAACAGAGACATTATGGAGATAATGAGTTAAAATAGCTTAGACACAAAGAATTGAAGCATAGACCAAAAATTTCATAAAATATGACCACTATCAACATAAACATTCATTAAAAAGTGTTTTGGGGAATGGCATGTGGTTTAGAAAATATATGAGTCGTTTTGCAAGAATGTCGTCAAAAACGTTTTTATGTAACCCTACAGAAGAACTGAAATTGGATCTAATTGGTAAGGAATTTGGGGATGATTTATATACTAATTTATTTTTTTTATTTTTTTTTGATTCATATGGATGTATTCTACAACATTTTAAAGGGGTGCGCCAATCGGAGAAGCGAGCTAATGAGGTCAGACAAAACGGTCAATTATATGATAGCTGAAAACATACAAAATTTTTCCTCGAAAAATTATGAACGCTCGGTGTCAAGTCTTTTTCACCTAGAAAATGTACTCCAAATTCAATAATTCTGTTTTGAATAAGTCATCTCTATCTACTATATAAAGAATGAGAGGTCAACCACCTCATTCTGAATTCGGACGGAGATTCTACGGCCATTACGATAAGAAGACCTAAATCTGGGTTTTTCTGACAGCGAAAAATTGCTAAAGTCTTTCATGAAATCATGTATGATTCTACAGGTGGTTTGAGAGTTATAATCATGTTATTATTACTTTAAATAATAGAGTAAACTTACCTGGAGCTGTGACAAGCGATCGGACGTAGAAGGCATCTTATAATACGACTCGCCACCGAGTTTTTCGTTCTCATATTCGGATTCTGCAATTACTTCAGTATGGGACAATATTTCAGGACCGTTGTCATATTGGTCTTCTTCCTCAGTACTTCCAACTACAGCGGTACCTCCTGATACTAGAGTATTCGTGTTGTTAGTCATATAAGAATGATAATCATCAGAGTCAGAATCCATTAAGTCCAGCAAGACGAAAATTTCCACAACTCAAGAAATTTCAGAATAAATTTCACTTACAATATAAGGTGTTGAGGAGCCAATCACAGATGGGACACCAAACCTGAAAGGTTGCATACTGCAGTCACCTTGACGAGTTATGCTCCCAGACTATACAAAGGTGTTTGTCAAGACAAGATATAATTATACTTCATACAGGAAAGAAGAATAAAAGAAAATACCAGTCGCTTACCTTCTTCCAAGGACAGTATCCACTTCCAGAAAAAATTATCCGTGGTCTCTTCTTCCCATACCGAGAAATAGTATTCATTGCAGTATCAGGTGCAAAGTGTTCCGGGAACCACGACTACCAAAAAAACTCAACAAGTTAAGTGTTTAAATACTAAATAAAAGATGGAGAGTAAACTAAGAGATGATTCGAGATACATGTGTCAAGTTGACAATCAAATCATGCCTCGCTCTAGAAGTAATTTTCAAGTTAGGTCAATCTTCTAACTCCTGTCTAGAAGGCACACTTCTTGCACTAGACAACTCACCAGACACGAAGTTCTCAAGGAGGGTAAGTGTGCATTCAAGAAACCAACGTATTCATGAGTGACACGTCCTTTACTGTCAGCATGGAGAAAAGGAACGCCACAACCAGGAATGGTATGGACACCCTCGAATTGCTGAAGTATGTCTATAGGATGCGCCTCGGTACGGTAGTGAGGAACAGTCTGATCAAAGCCCATTTTATGAGCCTCCCTATCAATGGTGTACCTCTGCTTAATATAATTATCGCCGCGAACAATATCAGGGATCTCAGCAAAGGTCTCAGATGGAATCACATGTGGAAGCTTCGAACCCCAAGGTATGAAATTCTCCTTCTTTTCATTGTTCTTTAAACTAATGAGACTAACAGAAGAAGGTTTCTTCCTACTCCAACGAAGTATTCTAGCATACTCCATCTCTGTACTCGGATAAGAAGTCTTGGTCTTTGGCGTATATTCAGGAAAATGTTCCAAAAGCCAAGCTTGTATAAATATAATAGGGATAAAAGACTATATCTTGGCATGACCATTAGAAAATCTCATGTTACGAATGAAACTATCCCAATGTGAGTACAAAGATCCAAGAAACAGATTACCAAGGGGAAGAGTCTTTCCACTAGCGAGCACAATAACAAGCGGAACAAGTGAAGACTTCACTTGACCAGCAGGAGAATTTTCAAATACGTCTCTGGAAAGCCAAAGTAAAAGAAATGCAGCAATGCATAAAGTTTCATCAACAACAAGGCCGTCGACATTTGTACTTTTATTCCATCAGTGGTCAACCCAAGACGAATAATTCTTCTTATTACAACGACTAGATTTCTGCAAGTCTTCTATTTTCTGAACAAGGATGATGCCATGTTTTTTCTCCTCCCAGACCATTCAAATGGAATGCTACCAACAACAGGCAGTCGCAGTAAGACTGCCACGTCCTCCAAGGTGATTGTTAATTCACCCCAAGCATATACTGTTGAATGAGCTAGACCATACCAACGAGAGCCAAATGCAAGAAGACCATTTGTGTCCTTGATAATGTTCAAAGTCTCAGACACTTGCACGACATGGGATATCTTGGCATTTTCTAAAACTGCTTCTCCTGAGGATTCTTCAACATAACTTTAGCCCATCCTTTCCATTCAGACTGAGGAGTCTGGAATGTTTTAAAATAAAAAAATAAAGGCATGTATTCCCCTCTCGGCAAACATCACCTAACAAGGGCCAGTGGATAAACACTCTGAATCTGAGGAGCGTTATTACTGTTCGAAGTAAAAGTGCCAACATAACCAGAGTCGGCAGCTTCTTCAATAACACCATCAAAGAGCTTATCATGAATGCTGGGCACATCGTCTAGAGAAGTAATATCAAAGTTTTTGATGCCGCCACGACTAGAAGCAGTGGTGGAATTGTCTTCATGATCGTTCAACATCTACAACAAGTTCATATAACGTTCATGTCAACTATTGGGAAATCATGCACAAGTTTGGTTCTATTTTTAAATAGTACTGATATGAAAATACATGCTTATGTATATAAATTAAAACCAACATAAAAAAATATATTATACTTTGGCGTACCTGGTCAAAGCTTAACAATGCTACAGTGAGGCCAATTAAGGGTTACCACGATCAGAGACAACAATTGTAGAGTTGGAATTCACCCATAAGAAACTGTCCAGGGAAGATCAATATCAAGTCAATAGCGTACTTATGCAACAAAGCAAGCAACAACAATTGAAAAGGCGAGCAAGCACTCACGTCAAAAAAAAAGAGGAAAAGGAAATATGTGAGTATCAACTCACATAACAGTAAAAAAAACTCACCTAAAGTCAGCCGGAAATTGGCCAGAATATCGGTAAAGGGAACTGCTGCTGGCGCCGTTGAAGAGGAAGTGAAAGGAGGAGAAGGGGTTGGCGGTGAAGAGAGAGAGAGAATAAAAAATAAGGGTTTACTCCCTTTTTATAGTATTTGGTTTCCGAATTCAAGTCAAACAAGGGTTTCCTCTTGGAAGCCATGGTCCCTTGTTGTACATGGGTCAATTTTGATTACCTCTGTCGAACCTACTTGCTAAAGATATTGCCTTGTTTTTGATGAAGCATGTGTTGAAGCTTTTGAGAAGCTTAAATCTTCGTTAACTTCTTCCAATATCATTCGACCACCTGATTGGAACATCCCATTTGAACTCATGTATGATGTATCCGATTATGTGGTCGGTACTGTCCTTGGCCAACGATATGATAAAGCACCCTATGTGATTTATTATGCCAATAAAAACCTAAATGATGCCTAGATAAACTGCACAACCACTAAGGAAGAATTTTTAGTCATCATTTTCGCACTTGAAAAATTTAGATCATATCTTCTTGGGTCAAAGGTTATAGTCTACTTCGATCATGCTGCGGTCAAGTATCTTCTCTCTAAGAAAGACTCATAGCCCCGAATGATTAGATGGATTTTATTGTTACAAGAACTTACTCTAAAAATTCGTGATAAAAAGGGTTCTCAAAAATTTACTAGTTGACCATTTATCTCGTATCCTTGTTGATTCTAGAGATGAAGATAAACCATCCTTGACACATTCCTTGATGAACAATTGTTTTCCATCTCTCAGTTACCATGATTTGCTGACATTGTTAATTATTTGGTAACTGATAAAATGCATGAGTATTTGTTTAAACAAGATAAAGTTGAGTTCTTTTCTGAGGTCAAACATTTTTTCTGGGATGATCCATACTTATTAAACTATTGTGATAAGATCAGATCATCCGTCGTTGTATTCCTGACAACAAAATCTCTAGTGTGCTCACTTTCTGTCACTCTGGAGATTGTGGGGGGTCATTTTAGTTCCAAGAAAACAGTTGTTAAGGTCTTTCAATCTGGTTTCAATTAGCCGTATTTATTCAAAGATCCCCACAATTTTTCTTAAAGTTGTGAAAGATGTCAAAAATTAGGAAGATTGACCGGTCGTAATATGATGCCATTAAATCCTAAATTAATAATAGAAATATTTGATGTATGGGGTATTGATTTTATGGGTCCCTTTGTAATTATTTTGGCGACTTTTATATTCTTCTAGTTGTTGACTATGTGTCCAAGTTGGTTGAAGCTATAGCTACCAAGACAAACAATCGCCACGTTGTGATCAAGTTTGTTAGAGAGAACAATTTCTCTCGTTTTGGTATACCTCGAGAAATTATTAGTGATGGAGGTTCCCATTTGTGCAATCGATCTTTTGAGGCTCCCAAGAAATACTCCATTACCCATAAGGTTTCTACACCTTACCACCCGCAGATTTGTGGCCAAGTAGAAGTGTCTAATAGGCAAATAAAACAAATCTTGGAAAAGACCGTAAACCCCACCCGAAAAGATTGAATAGGCCATAAATATGGCCACAACATTAACAAACGCTAAAATCTATTGATACATAAGCAATAACCATGGCACTAGCAAGCGCTGGCCCTGGAGAAGCCCTAGCCACATTCCCAATACCGAAAAGTAGCACACACATGTGCCAAATGGGCCAAAAAAAGCCAACAATTGCGAATACGCCAAACGTCCAACAACTCGTACTAAGGGAAGAAATGGGGCTAACTAGTTAGCACTGCCAGACGCTAGCGCTTGCTGCTAGCAGCGCGACACTAGCCATTGCTATCATTTCCCCTCTTTTCCCTTTGCGAGTCTTCTAGCTCTTCACTCTTGCACCTATGCTCGTGTCAGCCTTCCCCCTTTCTATTAGCGCCAATATTGGCCATAATCATACTGTCTTGACACAAACTCATCAATAGCATTATCTTACAACAAACTCACGTGTTTTGAGTCCATGACTCCACTAAATCTACGAGAAATAAAATCATAATGAGGGGATTAAACATGGGGTTTTGGTCTGGTGGTTACAACAACATGGGTGTGAAGGCACCCTATGACGATGAAGTTACAAAGAAGTGGAAAGGATGAAGCAGGTTATGGAGTAATGGAGTAATGGTTTCCCGAAGATTCCAGGGAGGTTAAACTATTAACCACACTATTTCCACATCTCCATCTCTTCATTACTTCTACTAGTTTACAAGGAAGCGTGTGTTCCCAAACTATTATAAATAGGCTCCTTAGCCCATTCAGAAAACAACAACAAGCTTACCATTCTCAGAAAATCTGTTATTTTCTCTAATAGTTCAACACTTCTACACACAATTTATTACACTTATTTCCTTCAACTTTATTTGCTTCCCTCCCCTAAGATCAACCCATTTTCTCTCTTTGTGGCCGAAGTAGGGAGGAACGGCTATTATCGTGGTTTAGGCGTGCCATGTACGATTTTGATATCCGAAATCTAAAGAAAGTACTTTTATAGTACATTGTTTTGCCTAGAATCAAATTTTAGATTTTAACATCTGGGAAGTTTAGTGGTCATGTACTTGCTTGAAAGTAACATGGCATATTTAATGGCTAAATATTAGCTCAGAAATGACTTATCATAAGTCTAGAAGCGTTTGAGGCCAAATATTGTAGAGGGCTTCTTAAGCAAGAAAACCGGGTATGAGGGACCTGCCAGGCTTAGGGACCTATCAGGCCTAAGGACCTTCTAAGGGCTAGAGAGGCGCTGGAGATACGGAGCCTCTGTCCAAGGAGACCTGGAGGACGCTGGGACCAGGAAAAGACCGAAACCGAGAGGAGGCCAGGACCAAGAGGAGGCTGGGACCAAAAGTAGGCCGAGACCAAGAAGAAGTCGGGACCAAGAGGAGTCCGAGACCAAGAGGACGTTGAAGGCTAGGACGCGCTAGATGAGACGCTCTGGATAGGGACGTACTAGCCAATGGAGGCGCTATCAGGGATGAGCTAGGCTATGGACTTTTCCGGATTAGGGACCTTCCCGAATAAAGGACGTTCTAGGCAAAGGTTCTAGGTACGGGGCGTGCTAGCTAAGGCCTCATCAGCCAAGATGTGCTAGTTAAGGCTATGACAAGCTAGTTGGTTCTTCTTAGGCGCTAGGGTTAGCGTTAGAAAAGTAATCACTTTTAGTGCTATGGTGGGAACTAGCGCCAATGTGGTGCTAAGAAAAATAGTTGGTGCTAGTTTGGCGTTGATGGGAGAAAAGAATAAGGTTATCCTAGCTCAGAGGTTTAATGCGTCTTTTGAGACATTGCTGCGTATTGTGGCGCGTCCAAGAGGAGTGGCGCATTATTTTTGGCTTATATTTAAGAAAAGTGCTATGATAACATATTTATGCTCAGAGGAGCAATTTGAGAAGAGTTTATTGCAAACGAAACGTCAAGCTAGAGTGTATTTTGGGTTTTAAGCATTAGTTATTCCCAAATTTAATTGATGTTACCAGAACATCGATACGCACTCGAGAGAAGTTCAAGGAATTCAACCGTGGAATTTTATGCGACTTGAAACTAGTTCGATATGGAATAAATATTTTGAGTATTGAAGGGGCTGCAATGCCAGTTTAGAATGTTTGTAGTTGTTTAGAGAAGACTCAAGTTGGTCTATACTAATGGGAAACCCATCTAGGAGCTTGAGACTTATTATGTAGAGATTAAAGACTGCATTGTTAGCATAAAATACATGTAGCCTTTTGTAGAAAATGTATCCTCAACTCACTTGGGAATATAAGTAGGAATACATTATTTTATATTTCGATGCGAAGTCAGAAGTATGCACACTAGTACGTATATTTCTATGTTCCTGCAACTAGGAAGAAGGGCAATTTTATAATTCTATCCCTTGTCAAAAACTCGCCATCTGCACCCCAAACTTAAATCTAACATTGTCCTTAATGTTTCAAAATAAAGTGCAATACCAAAAATATAGGCAACAAGAGGAATAAAGAGGTAAGTCAGAAAGATAGTACCTGAGTGAAGCATAACAATCCTTCTCCGGAGAATAATACAAAAAATAAAAACAAGAAAATAAAAATAAAAACCTATAAAAACTTACTAATTTACAACAACAGCCTTGATGGTCAATCAAGGTAAGCAGGGACCTCCTCAACATCACTTGTAGGAAAAGGCTTTAAAATGGTTTTAATCTCTAACCGTTAACCTTGAAATGACTTTTACCATCTTGAGTCTCAATTTCAAAAGCACCATGAGGAAAAAAATTACGGACAACCAAAGTACCGGTCCACCGAGAGCGTAACTTCCTGGGGAAGAGATGCAAGCGAGTATCATACAGAAGAACTTTTTGACCTGAAGAAAATAACTTTCTTAAAATATTTTTATCATGCACAAGTTTTATTTTGTTCTTATACTCCTTAGCACTATCGTATGTATTTTTAAAAATCTCTTCCAACTCATTGAGATGGAGTTTTCTGTGAGATCCTCCCTTGTCAAGCGAAAAATTAAACTGCTTTACATCCCAATAAGCTTTATGTTCTAATTCGAAGGGCAGGTGACAAGCCTTGCCAAAAACTAGACGATAAGGTGACATTCCAATTGGGGTCTTAAACACAGTACGGTAAGCCCATAAGGCATCAGTAAGCCTCAAAGACCAATCTTTCCTATTAGGATTAACTGTTTTCTCTAAAAATATGTTTTATCTCCCTGGTGGAAACATCTACATGACCACTAGTCTGTGGGTGATAGGGGGTAGCTACTTTGTGGGTAATACCATATTTCTTCATTAAAAGCTTAAACGGTCGATTACAAAAGTGTGACCATCCATCACTAATTATATCTCGCGGTGTACCAAAACGTGAAAATATGTTATCATTCAAAAACTGGACCACCACCTTGTGGTCATTTGTTCTACAGGAAACTGCCTCAACCCACTTAGAGACATAATCTACAGCGACAAGGATGTAACAATAACCAAAAGAATTAGGAAAAGGACCCATAAAATCAATGCCCTATACATCAAAGACCTCAAAACTAAAATAGGGTTCAAAGGCATCATATTTCTACGGGAAATAGTTCCTAACTTCTGGAAATGCTCACAAGCAACACAATAATCGTGGGTGTCTTTAAACAATAAAGGCCAGTAGAATCCACACTGCAATATCTTGGTAGCAGTCTTTTCAGCACTAAAGTGACATCCACAAGCATGATCATGACAAAAGGAAATAATACTGGAATGGTCGTTCTCAGGTATATATCTCCTGATAATATGGTATGGAAAATACTTAAACAAATAAGGATCGTCCCAAAATAAATGTTTTACCTCGGCTAAAAACCTAGAACGATCTTGTTTACCCCAATGTTGAGGAATTCGACCAGTAACAAGATAACTCACTATATTCGCAAACCAAGGCAATTGGCAAACAAAGAAAAAATGTTCATCAGGAAAACTCTCTCACGGGAGGAGAATCATCAGGGGAATCAACAACAAGCCTAGACAAGTGGTCTGCTACTACGTTTTCTGCACCTTTTTTGTCTCTAACTTCTAGAGAAAATTCTTGTAACAAAAGGATCCATCAAATCAATCTAGGTTTTATATCCTTCTTGGACAAAAGATATTTTAAAGCAGCATGATCAGTAAATACTATAACCTTAAAACCTAAGAGTTAGAATTTAAACTTATCCAGCGAAAAAAAAATAGCTAATAATTCCTTCTCTATGGTAGTATAATTCAGTTGGGCATCATTCAAAGCTTTGTTGGCATAGTAAATCACATGAAGTAATTTATTTTCTCGCTGACCTAACATAACACCAATAGCATAATCTGAAGCATCACACATGATTTCAAAGGGTAGGTTCCAGTTAGGTTCCTGGATTATAGGGGAGGTAGTAAGCAAAGTCTTAAGCTTCTCCAAAGCCTCTAAACAAGCATCATCAAAGACAAACTTAACATCTTTTGCAACCAAATTGCAAAGAGGTCTAGAAATCAAGCTAAAATCCTTAATGAATCAGCGATAAAAACCTGCATGCCCTAAGAATGACCTAATATCTCTTACGGTTTTGGGAACATATAAATTCTTAATAAGGTCAACTTTGGCTTTGTCTACCTCTTTACCCTTAGAAGATACGATATGCCCTAAAACAATTCCTGATCGAACCATAAAATAACATTTTTCCCAATTAAGCACTAAATTCTTTTCCTTACACCTAGTCAACAATAATGTCAAATGATGCAAGCACTCATCAAAATATGAACCAGATACTAAAAAATTATCCATAAAGACCTCTAAAAACCGTTCTACCATGTTAGAAAATATGTTCATCATTCAACGCTGAAAAGTCGCATGGGCATTACATAACCCAAAAGGCATGCGTCTATATGCAAATGTACCAAAGGGACAAGTAAAAATAATTTTCTCTTGGTCTTATGGGGAAATAAAAATCTGATTATAACCAGAGTAGCCATCTAACAAGCAATAATGACAATTTCCAGATAGTCGCTCTAGTATTTGGTCGATGAAAGGAAGGGAAAAGTGGTCCTTCCTTGTGACCTTGTTCCATTTTCTATAGTCAATACAAACACACCAACATGTGGTAGCTCAAGTTGGGATTAACTCATTGTTATCATTCTGGACTACAGTGATACCTGATTTCTTGGGAACAACCTGAACGGGGCTGACCCACTTACTTTCTGAAATGGGGTAGATAATACACGTATCTAACAACTTAAGCACCTCAGTTCAAACTACTTCTTTCATATTGGGGTTTAGTCGACGTTGCATCTCCCTAATAGGTTTGCTGTCATCCTTTAAATGAATCTGATGCATCTAATTAGTAGGACTTATACCCTTAATGTCTGCTAAGGTCCACCCCAAAACTTCCTTATTGTCTTGAAGTATGATCACTAGCCTACTTTCCTGATCACTATCTAAGTCGGATGTTATAATTACAGGCAATGTCTCAGATAGGCCTAAAAACACATATTTCAGAGTATCTGGCAATGGTTTGAGGTCCAACTTAGGCCCTTTTAAAGAAGGAATTACGGTAGTATTAGAAATTGGTAGTGGTTTGAACTTAGTTTTCCACCTATTAGTATCTAACACAGCGGTAGAATCTAAGAGAGCATTCACTTGATCAATGGTGCTATCATCGTCAAAATCTAATCCAAAATGGGATAGACAAATCTCTAATGGATCTTCGGATAAGATGTTTGGTAATGGCTCCTGAACTAATGTTCCTATCATGTTCACCTCTTTAATGTATGTGTTATCTAGCTCAGGGGTTTCTTACTAATACTGAAAATATTCAGCTCAATAGTCATATTACGAAAAGATAAATTCATAATACTATTTCGACAGTTAATGATCGCATTAGATGTAGTTAAAAACGGGCGACCTAATGTCACAGGTATCTAGTTTTATGGGTCAGGGATAGGTTGGGTATCTAGGATAACAAAATCCACAGGATAAATAAGCCTATCGACCTCAATAAGAACATGCTCGATAATACAACGAAGAATTTTCACAGACCTATCATCTAACTAAAGTGTTATCTGGGTAGGTTTTAACTCACCAAGTCCTAGTTAGAGGTACACATGGTACAGGAGTAAGTTCACATTGGCTCCTAAGTCAAGTAAGTTTTTTCAACATGGTAGTTACTTATTGTGCAGGCAATGGTAGGGGAACCTGGATCTTTGTACTTAGCAGTCATGATATTATGAATAATCGAACTTACATGACTGGGTAAAAGTGCTTTCTTTTGTACACTGAGCTTTCGCTTTCGCGTACAAAGATACTTAAGGAACTTGGCATAAGTAGGAATCTGCCTAATTGCATATAATAAAGAAATATTGATGTTGACTTTCTTAAAAATTTCTAATATATCATTAAAGTTGGATTCCTTCTTAGTTGGTACTAATGGTTGTGGGAATGGGGCTCTGGGCACAAAATCGGTCTTAGCGGGAACCGCATTGGACTCTTTAGAAGGGTAAACTACAGTATGTTCACTATCGGGCGTAGTTACCTTATTTTCTACCACTCAGCCACTCCTAAGGGTTGCAACAGAGCTCACATGATTGAACGGTTTCTCTCCAGAAGATACTTCATGAACTCCTATAGAATTGGGTTGTGTCTGACTAGGAAATGTACCTTTTTCTCTCAAAGACTCATTCAACTGACTAAAGTGGTTTCGTAAATCGGAAATAGCCTGAGAGTTAGCCTGAATCATCTTTTTATTGTCTTCTAAACTCATGATCTTCTTATCTGAAGGGTTCTGAAATTGTGTTGGTCCTGAAGGATTCTTAGTGTAGCCAAAACCTGGGGGAACCTGAGTATTACTAGAATGGCCTTGATTCTGGCCCTTAGACCAGGAAAAATTAGGATGGTTCCTCCAACCAGGGTTATAGGTTTCAGAATATGGGTCATATTTTTTACGTTTTTCAAATTTAGAGTTGTTATAAAGAGCATGGTCTTGCTTTTTGTATCAAGCATGATTTGACCCTTGATTCATATTTAAGGCCTCTAGACGCCTAAGGATATCTGACCAATTATCAATTCTATCGACCCTATGGATAGGATTCCTAAATATTTCTGGTTCTCTCATGGAAGCCTATTGCCTAGTTTTCTCAGCTAACTCGATGAACGAGTCAAAACATTTATCTGGGTCTTGAAGGGTGAATTCTCCACCACTCATTGTTTCTACCTACATACAGGTTTCACTACTCAGGCCCTCATATAAAATTTGGGCATGTGGGATTTCTCAAAGTCGTGATGTGGACAGTGGTATAACAATTTATTAAACCTTTCTACATAATCGTGTAGGTTTTTACCAAATTTCTGCTTATAGGTTTGAATAGACTGACGAACAGCAGCAGTCATACGGTGTGGGTAGAATTTCTTAACAAAAACCTCTACTAGACCATCCCATGTGGTGATTGTTTTAGAGGGAATAAAATGGTACCACTCTTTGGCTTTTTCATCAAGAGAGAAGGGAAACAAATGTAACCTAAGCACATCTTTGGAGATATTCAGATAACTCATTGTGTCACAAATCATTTTAAAGTCTCTTATGTGGGTACGGGTTCTCACTCTCTAACCCTCTAAATGTACGAAGTATACCACTAGTTCCAGGTTTAATATCAAATTTGAAAGTAGTAGCTGGTAAAAATACCCCTGGGTCACGTACTACTCTAGATGGGTTCATACGATCTCTTAGGGTTTTGTTTGCCTGGACTTCATGCTCACCCATTTCGGCAAAAAAAAGATGTACTACCTAAATCCATGTAATGGGTCGGATTTAAACAAAAAAAGTCATTTTCTTCAAGTCTATCTTCTACAGAAATCCAACGAGGCATACACAAGTAAGAATACAAGTGTTTAACAAGAATATGTGCACATGCAAATGCTGGGGTATACTATTTTAGGTAAGCTTGGTCTACCTTAACAAAATATACCTACAGTCAAAGACTGGTCAAAGGTACAAGGTTAAGGCTTGTGGACTTTCAGCTGGTAACTCTCGTCAGGCCCAAGACACGGGTTCAGCTTATTTATCCACGGGTTTTTCTAAAAATCGGTGATCTGACGAAGGTGCAAAATGGTGTGTGCACTTGTGTTTTATTTATTTTTTTTGTTTTTTAAATAATAATAAATAAAATACAGATAAATAAGCAAGCAATCAATTAAAATTAAAATCCTAAAACAAAATAAAAATTAACAAAAATAAATAAAGTCCAAAAATAAAATTCTTTGTCTTTTTCCCGTTCTTTTCGCTTTGCCTTTATTTCTAATCCGAACTTTTAATTGGCTCCAAACTTTTTTTTGATCCAAACCTGCAACAAAAGACAAATATCCAAGAAAGCGTAAAATAGAAACAAAGAATAAAAATCTAAGATAATAACAAGACTAAAAACTAAACCTAAAAACAAATCTAAAAACAAGTCCGCGTCGGCGGCGCCAAAAATTGGTGGTATTTGTAGAGAGTGGTAAAAAGGATTCATTCAAGACTTGTGAAGATTTGATTTTTAACCCTAATTTATTAAAAATAAACAAAACTAAAATAAAAGTGATATCAATAAGATTCAAAGCAACCAAGACTATGGATTCCACTACTACTCATGATTGAATTGATTTACAAGGATTTCTAAAACTCTAGTTATCTTTAAGTCCTCTTTTATCTCAACTCACTAATAATCAGACAGATTTTCAAATTTTACTTGTAAATACTAAGCATATGTCATAAAATGATTTAACAAAGCATAACCTATCAAACTGATTGAAAAATAATTAATAAAATCATGTGTTCGAATTAAAACTCAACAAAAATAGTGCTTAAGTGAATCAAAAATAAAACTAGAGTAAATAGAATAATTAAAAAATATATATATTACCCATCAATCATGTGTAAGTAGTTTCCTCCATTGTCTTGGTTAAGTGAGAATTAGTCCATCATGGTAAACAACTTCTCAAAATAAATTTTCATAGCTCAAAGTGTTTACAAGATGAAGAAAAATAATAACTCAGGGAAACCGATACAGTTATAACTGTTGTCGATAGTGTCTCTGTGTTGCTAAAGAGAAAAAATAACAAAGCGAATTAAGTACAGGTTCTGGGCGAAGTAGAAAAGGTAACGGTGTTTATGACTGTTTTTAGACGTTGTATGTTCTTCTTCTTCCGCAACTTGTCTGCAACTGAAGAACACGAATCGATTTTTTTTCTTTTTCTCTGTAAGCTCCCTCCCGAAAAACTCAATTTTTTTCTGTGTCCGAGAGAAAATCCTTTCCGCCAAAATTTGAATTTGAAATCAAAAGAGGTGGTGCCCGTAATCCAAATAGTGCTTTCCTTTAACAATTGGGGTAAGTGCCTTTATCAATTCACAGGGGTGCCTTTAACACTTTTACATCTCTTTTGACGCACTTATTTATTCTTCCAAAATACCTAAAAACACATAAAGTCACACAATTAGTACACAATCGAGCATTATCAAAATAACGAATTGAGACAAATCAGACACAAAAATGTGTTTATAAGTCCCAAACACAAAAATTTTGAACATGAACCATAAAATTTGTTATACATACTCATAAACATCATATACATTCATTACAAAGTGGTATTTGAAGGATTATATGGGTTGGAAAAATCACAAGATGTTTTACAAAAAAATCTTAGAAGCAATTTTCACTGCTTCTCGGAAACTCTGAATCTGGCGTTAATTGGTGAAGAATCTGGGAATGAATCTTATGTCAAAAGTTTTGTATTGGTGTCTACTACAACTTTTTAAAAGGGCGCATCAATCGTATAAACGAGCTAAGATTTATTTAAAAACAGCTAGCAGAGTCGGATCTGAAAAATGTCAAAATTTTCCTGGATACTTTCTGACTTCTACTGTTGGGTAGTTTTGACGCCCCAAACGAGCTCAAAACCAGGATATTTCTATAGTACGTAGGAAATTGTTTTCTAATAATGAGAGAGTGGTCAATCATCCAAATTGGAGGTCGTATGAATATTCTATGGGGTTTTTCCCATGCACTATACTTTTGAAATTCTTATGACGAAGACTGATAAAATTTTCTAATAAATTCATTTATTCATTGATTTCAAGACAAGGAGACATTGAGGAGAAGTACTATAAAAAAAAAGATTCTAAATTAAACTTAATCAGAAGAGTCGGAGTCACGCTCGTCAGCACCCTCCTCATTAGAACCATGTTCTTCTTCTTCTCGGTCTTCCTTAGAGTCTTCTTTGGAATCTTGTTCAAGGTCCTCTACTTCACAGTCATCTTTTCGGATCCCTTCAAGGTCCTCTTCCGAATATTTTTCACTTTCCTCATCATCAACAGGGTCGAAAGAACGCGTCTGCATATCACACCAGCTATCAACACGTTCAGCTTCACGATCAGCCTCGGTTTCAGAGAACAATTCATACACGGACTCATATGCCATGTGATCCTCATGATCTTCCTCATAAGGATACCCGTCTGCATTAGAATCGGAGGCCACGCCATAAGGAAGAATACCTCGCTACATCTGTTCATTTTTTCCCTTCTTGCAATCGCTCGGAGACGTTGCTTCTCCATATAAGTTATGAGTTTCTCATTCTCATCCTTCTTGTTCTCCAACTCCTCTCTGCGTCTTGCTTCTTCTTTAGCATTAATCGTAAAATAGAGATTCAGAGCACATTGGTGGGTTGCCTTCAAACGATCGAGAGGCGTACCTCGTACGAGTTTTGTAACCTTATTCAAGGAACGAGTAATTTTAGACTGTACTTCTTGAAGAGAAGCCACTTCCATCCTTTTACCTCTACAACCTAGTTTCTTGCTTGAAGAATTAGAATTACGATTTCGATCAGGAATTGCCATGATCTGCTTAAAACATAAAATAACAAGATGAATACTTCAACATGAAAGAAAAGAAGGATTATCAAAGGCTTTGGTTTATCAAAATCAAACTTACTGGTATATTTGTTGTTGTTGTTGAAGAATCACTTTACTCCTGAAGAACAACAATGAAACTAGGGTTTGACAAAGTAATATTCTCAATATCACCTAGAAATATACACATATAATATGTGAGAAAAACTTGGAAACAATAGTTTCATTGGATAATGAGATTACGATTGAAAAAACTAGCTTATTTAAGTTGGTGATTAACAAAAAAAAAAAAGATGCTTACCTCGGCCGAATACAAGTTGTAGTTTTACCAGGATGAACACCTAGCTAACGCTCACTGTCAAGAACAACTCTTGCTAATGGGCCTTCTTTCACCAACGAAGGCGTTCATGCCTAGTGCCTCAATGGATAGTGCGTTCATACATAGCGCGTCCTTCATGGCTAGAACATCCTTGTCCTAGTGGGTCCAAGCCACATCACCCATGCCTAGCGCGACCTTGGCCAAGTGTCTTAGCGCAAGCGCATTGGTGCTAAATATCATTGACTTAACTTCCTTGACTTAGATATTTCCCTTGACCTAGCTGGTTGGTCGGTTGTCATCCAGGAAAAAATATTATCAAGTTCTCTACTTCACAAATATGGATTAGAATATAGTAGTAAGAACAAGTTCGTTCCTCAGGGATATATGGATTGTTAAGTATTTTCGATTGCTTATGTAAACATAGGGGTTTTGATTGTGATTATAACTAAATTATACTAAATCAGAAAATTAATATGAATATCAAAGGTATATAATACTGGCCATAGGTTTCATCTTCCATTTTCCAACATGTTATCAACTGAATCATACTCAACATTCATTTTCTCTTAATATCGATAACCTTAAAGCATCCTATCACAGGCTTACTCCGGAAAAACTCATATTATCATCAAAGCGCAAGGGACGCTCAAGTTTAACCCAATAAAAGCAACAATCTTTGTGAGTTGAGGTTATTCTAAGCAATCCGGCGCAAGAGCCATACGGATTTAACCTAGGTTACGCTTCTACACATAATTGCATGGTAACATCCCATCATTAACAACTATGTTATGCTACTTGTAAAAAGGATCTTTAGACAATTCTGGATCTCAAACCCTAGTTTATCTATAGATATCAGTGCATGATCATTTAATTTGCGACTTAAACAATCAAGCAATCAATCATATATGACGTTATTAACGGTAGAACATAAGCGATATTCAAAAGATTACGAACATATGAGAATGGATACTTCAATTAATAAACATGCTTTCCAACATAGGACTACATATCTAACCAATAAGAAATGTTTAGTTACTCATGGATTTCTCAAAATCCATGGAAAATATTCAAGGAAGCAAGTAAAGCAAACCCTAGAAATCGTGATGATCAATCGCAACTCCAAGCCCTAACTCCATGTTCTCCTTATTGTAAAGTGTAAAAAAATGTCTTATCAAAGTTTAGGAAGTATTCTTATATAGTTATCTTGAAGTTGGGTCTGTTGAGCTACATCGTGACCCATATTCCTCAAAAATAGAGTCAAATCACGTCAAAAGTGTCCCAGGAAGTTGTTAAGTTCGGCTACTATTTGGTGATAAATTACCAGCCGAACCTGACAACTTATTTTTGCTCTATATTACTGTCATGTTCGGCTACTATTGAGTGGATAATTACCAACTGAACCTTCTTCTGGACACTCACCTTTTTCGTCCAAAAGTTGCTCCAGAGTTCGGCTACTATTCTCCAAACTCATTATTAGCCGAACCTTCTTCTGTATACTTTGTCCAAAACTCATCTTGGGGTTTGGATACTATCATTAATTATTTATTAGCCGAACATTCTCCTGGATACTTCGAAAACTTGATTTTTAGGCTTTGGGTTCGGCTGATTCGTGTTCACCACTTGATTCTTCACAACTTGTATTTTCTTGATATCATAGACTTTACTAACTCTCATGTTTTGATTTCTTTCGCTCTTGTACATAAGCATTCAACATGTATATATAATTCTGCTTTTTGTTTTGTTGCTTCACTTGAATATGAAATTTGCTCTTTCTTGTACCGTTGCTTGTAAACCTTGAACATCTTCAACTTTCCTCCGAGTTTGTGATGCTCCGCTTGTTGATGATAATGATGTTTCTATGGACCTTTTGTTGTCGAGAGAAAGAACGGTGCTAATTGCAAACAAGATTACAAGAGATGTTGTAAGTTAGCAATTTTGATGGCACCCTTGTGATTGAAGAATTAGCACTCAAGAGATCGAAAAGTAATGTTGAATTTGGTGCGAAGTTGGGTAGCTCATCATTCTACCCGGAATTTGCATATCATGACACGCACTCCTTAGCACAATATTTAGACAGCTACAAAGAATTAAAGGTCTGGTGCCTCGCTTGATGTCACAATTGGTAGTCTCTGCTGATGATTAATCATCTCCCTAATACCTGCGGTTTAATTCCCTTGTTGTCATCTCTTTCCTCTCAACAACTAAGAAACCTAAATATAGTTCTCCAATACTTCTAAGTTCAGTTATTTCGGTAAGAACTTTGTATGTAGACTTAGCTAGAAGTATACTAAGTGACTCTATAATCTCTAAAAGTTGGATATTTTCAAGCAAAATTTACCTACAAAAGTAAATACTAAAACTCTAAATGCTTAACCACTCCCCTAAACTTAACCATTACATTTTCCTTAATGTAAATTGATCCGTCCAATGTAAAAGTCAAGGTGGGAAATCCTACATATGATATGCAAATATAGAAAACTAAAAATATAAATATAAAGATAGAAATACAAAACTAATGGGTTGCCTCCTATTCAACGCTAGGTTTAACGTTGTCAGTATGACTGTATATTTCTTGCCTGCTACTCCTTCAGAAGGAGTGCGTCTCCTAAGTTGAGCTCAACCATCTCCGGTTCAAACGGTTCATAATAGGGTTTCAATCGATGCACATTCACTTTTAGCTCCTTTCCTGTTAACAAGCTACGAATCTTCACTGCACCATGAGAGAAAAAGTTAAGCAAAACAAAGGGTCATATCCAACGAGATTTCAATTTGCTAGGAAATAATTAATGAAGGAAAAAATTAAACAAGAGAACATTCTGACCAACAATAAACTGTTTTCTAGAAATCCTACTATCATGAAAATCTTTTGTTTTTTCCTTGTAAATTCGTGAACATTCATATGCATCATTACGAATCTCTTCTAGTTCACTTAATTGAAGCTTCCTTTGTTTACCAACCCCTTCCATCTCCATATTGCATTGTTGAATAGCCCAAAAAGCCTAATGTTTGATTTCAACAAGTAGATGACAAGGTTTACCGTACACAAGCTTATACGGAGACATCCCAATAGGCATCTTGTATGTAGTTTTGTACGCCCATAGTGCATCGTTGAGACGTAAACTCCAATCCTTTCTTGAAGGATTCATTGTTTTCTCCAAGATGGAATTTACTTTCGAATAAATACTTCTGCTTGCCCGTTCTTCTGTGGACGATACGTTGTCGCAATCTTGTGAGATACGTTATACTTTTTCAACAAGCTCTGCAAGAACTTGTTTCGAAAGTGTGATCCCATATCGCTGATTATGGCTCTTTGAGTTCCAAACCTTGTAAAAATATAATTTTTAACAAAATTTATAACCAGTTTAGAATCATTAGTAGGGGCGGCTTTAGCTTCCACCCATTACAAGACATAATCAATAGCGAGCCAGATATAATATTTGCATAAAAGAATTAAAAAAATGACCCATAAAATCAATGCCCCAAATATCAAAAATTTCAACAAAGAGAATAAACTTTTTTGGCATTTTATTTCGAGCACCTAGATTGCTCGATCTTTGGCAGCTATCACAAGTTGTACAAAATACATACACATCTTTAAATAAAGTGGGCCAATATAACCCACTTTCAAGTACCTTCAAAGCAGTTCTCTTTGCTCCAAAGTGTCCTCCACAAGCGTATGAATGACAGAAATATAAGATAGAATTGTATTCAGAGTTGGGTATGCACCGTCGTATAATTTGGTTTGAACAATGTTTTCATAGGTATGGATCATCCCATACATTGATTCGTTATATGTTAAATTTTTTCCCTCTCAGCACGAGATAAATTTCTTGGGATTTTTTTAGACATTAAATAATTCACAATATCAACATATTATGGTTCTGAAACTGCAATTGAGAATAGTTGCCTATCTGGAAAGCTTTCATGCAGCGGGATATCTTCTTCGTCTATAGTAAGACGACTCAAGTGATCTGCAACCGTGTTCTCAATTCCTTTTTTGTCTTTGATTTTGAGATCAAAATCTTGTAGGAGTAGTATCCACGAATGAGCCTTGGTTTCGTTGCCTTCTTTACAAGTAAGTACCTAAGTGATGCATGACCAAAAAACACAACAACTTTCAAATCAAGCAAATAAGAACGAAATTTCTCCAATGCAAACATAATTGCTAACAACTTCTTTTATGTGGTCGTGTATTTCTGTTGAGCCTCATTCAACGTTCTGGAAGCATAATAAATGGCATGGGTAGCTTCAGAGTATGCTGGCCCAATACTGCACCGACCGTATAGTCACTGGCATCACACATTAGTTCAAAAGGCTTACTCTAATCTGTGTTCTAATGATAAGAGTTGTTATCAAAAGTTCTTTCAAACGATTGAATGCCACCAAACACTTTTCATCAAAGTTAAAAACCACGTCTTCTTGCAATAAACGGCATAATGGTGATGCGACCTTGGAAAAATCCGTGATAAACCTGCGATAAAATCTTGCATGACCAAGAAAAGAACGAGTTTCCCTCACCATAGTGGGATGGGTAAGAAAATGAATAATATTTATCTTAAATTTATTAATTTCCAAGCCTTTAGAAGACATTGTATGGCCTAAAACAATGCCATGAGTTAGCATAAAATGGCACTTCTACCAATTTAGCACAGGATTAGTCTCAACATATCGTTTAATAATTAGTGTAAGGTAAAGGAGGAACATAAGTTGAAACAGGAGGTTTAGAGTTTTCTTTAGTTACCTCATCGGTTTGGGAAGAGTCAGAAATTTCTTTCTCCGATACCGGCCCCTTAGGGTCTTTGTTCTTCTCAGCATTTTCTGGTTACACAGTTTATGTACAACTTCTCAATATCACAGCGTTGACAGAATCTCTCGGATTAAGAGGTTAAGAAGGGAGTTTCCCACTATTCTATGTCTTCAAATGATTAATCTCAGTCGCTATAATGTCCACTTGCGTTTGTAGTTCTTTGATTGCATTATCAATTGTCTGCTGATTTTTCTGCATCATTAAAGTCATTTTCTTCATCATGGCAAGAATCTCTGATGATTCTGAGTTCTGAACTGGTTGTGGTTGTTGTACTTGTTGTTTAAAACCACTTGGACGATTAAAAACCGGTCCTGGAACTGCATCTTGCTTGTTTGTATAACTGAAGTTGGTATGATACCTCCACTCTGGATTGTATGTGTTAGAGTACGGATCATATTGCTGCTTCTGCTGATTTGGAAAATAGCATTGACTTGATCGTTTCTTTCTTCATAACCTTAGGTAGATGATGGCACCACCACGGCTGTGATTTGTAGCATCTTTGCTGCCATGTTGCCCATTTGCTGGCGAAACTCAGTAACTTCGCTCACTTCATTTACTCTCCTGATAAGTGATTCTGACACATGACTTGAGAATTATTGAGAATTTGCTGTCATGTTCTCAATTAACTCTTTAGCTTGATCTCCTCTCTTATTCACTAATGCAACACCACATGTAGCATCGAGAATATTTCTATCACTTTCTTGCAAACCCTCGTAGAAGTACTGGATGATCAATAAATTACTGAACTGATGATGCGGACAGCTAGCCACCAGTATCTTATAGCATTCCCAGTATTCATACAATGCATCTCCTGCCACTAGTACAAATTTGGGCTTCCGTGACAGTTCAAAATTTTTAATCATGACAGTTCAAGAAATACCTGTCACAAAAGAATAAGCTACGAGATATACGCGATAGTTTCTTATAAAAACTCATACTAATAATGGTACAAAATTGTGACAGTTTATTAACTGTCACAGTTTATTAACTGTTAGTTAATAATTATACCATGACAGTTTTTGTAGAAAACTGTTAGTGTATATTGATGTACAATAACAGTTATAAACTGTTACGATTCTTAAGCAATAGCAACAGTTTTATATAAGAACTGTTATAGAAGTGTATAGCTATATATGACAGTTTCTGTCAATTAAATTCATTTTCATCTATAGTGTCAGTTTTAATCAAAAACTGCTGCTATTCATCATAAAACATTCTCAAACATACGGTTTGGTTAGTTTTAGTTCTTAGTTGTTTTTTGGAAGAGTGGGTTAGCTGTACTATCTGGGAGGTCTGTTAGTGGGTAAATTAAAAGAAAATTTCTCACCAAAAAAAGCAAATCCCATCTCAAGATTTCTCACTCAAAAAAATCAGGCAAATCCCATCTCTCTCTTCTCTTGGTTTTTTCTCTTATCAAAATCTGGGTTGGTAATGGCGTTTTTTTTTGTGTTTTTATCTTCATGTTTTTTTTCCCTAATTTTTTTGAATTAAATTTTTCAATGTTAACCTTATATATTCTTTCTGATTTTTGTAATGGCGTCGGTAGGAGAGAGAAGTGTAAGAATTAGAGTTCAGATATGATTGGAAATGTTGGGTTGAAATCAGATTCAGATATGTTCACAAAAAAGTGCAATTGTTGTCCTCGTTGTCAAATATACCAGCCTTTCTTCTCTTCTCTTTTCTTTTTTCTTTCTTTTTCTTTCTCGTTTCATTCATTCTGAGATTCTTCATCGATAATGGCGACTTCAAGTTCCGGAAACTCAATTCCGGCACCTGGTAAGAAAATCCTAACTCAAACCCTAATTTTCATATTGAGTAGTTTTACCAATTAGATTTCATTATTACTATTGTTGTGAATATCATCCTGTAAGCACATTTGAATCCATCTAGGTCAGATTTGAAATTGATTTTTGAGAGATGATTAGAGAAAGGGATGTGAAAAATGGGTGTAAACTTGAATTGATTCTTTCCATTCTTCCCCATGAAGAAGTCTTGCTTTGATTCTGAGTTGTTGCATCAATTATGCTTTGTTTATCTTTCATCAATTTGAGTTTTTTATTTGCAAATTTACTTTCCATATTATTTGTTTGTTGTCCTGTTACCAGTTGGTGGTATTCAGGCCAGCCTTGGTTGCTAATGTGGAACGTCTTTGGGCGCTTCCAATGGAAAGGATATTTTTTCCTCCTTCTCTGAAAAGAAGAAGATTAATTTTAGCTCCATAACTTGGTAACTACCTTCCTTTCTTGTTTCTTGCAATGGAATTCTTAATTTCTGTTGTGTTATCGATTTTTTTTTTAAACAAATGATGATACTGCTACTCTGTTAGGGTTAGCACATAGCATCCTCAGCGTTACATCAACTAAGGTATTCATGATCCCTTGATACCCTAATGTTTTCATCTTTTTTCTTTGAGTTGTCATAAATCTGACCAAGACACACCTTTTCTGATGGTCAATTTTTCTTTAAAGTATTCATAGTTAATTTTATAATATTTTCAGTTAGACTTTATAGTTTCAAGTTAATCAGTTTATCACTCATGAGGGATTCTTGATTTCATTGTTAATGCAGGATTATGTTGATTTTGCTGATAAGTTGATTTGAAACATGAGTTTTCTAATAGATGGCTTGTCTGTTGTGCCAAATGAACTCATGTATGCAAGGACATTAAGTGAGCTTTTTTCTTGCAGAATTTTACGGAACAACTCATTTTCTGGAATAATCCCTATCGCGATTGGATAACTTAAGAAATTGAAGGTTTTGGACTTGGGATTCAACAATTTTGATGGACCTATTCCATCCAACCTTGGCGATAACCTGTCCATCCAATTTTGATGATTTTAATCTTCTTTTTTATCATATAAAAATTTCATCTTTTATGTTAATCCCACGTTCTGATTTTGATTTACATGTCTGAGATGGAAAAATTATCACTTTTTTTCTTTTTTTTACAAATAAGAATGATTAGTGGATACCTTATTCAAGCAAATTTTATGGTTTGAGTAAAACCTAAGAGTGGAAATTCTATGTCGGGTGGGTTTCAATTCTCTTGTTTTTAATTTTTTTTGGTTTGTTGTTGCTTGATTAGGATCAGGTTCATATCTTTTGCATGTAACACCTCAGAAATCAAATTAGTTTCATTAATAGAACATTTCATGTATAACCAGAACTGATTTTTCCGTAATACTCACTATTCGAATTGAGATATGTTGATTGATATAAATTTTGCATCTCTTCTTCTATTTTCTAATCAAGTCTGATTGTTTCTTGATGTGTAACTTCTTTTTCATCCCAGTCTTCATTTTTGGGTGTTTGTGCTTAACCTTGTATTTGACGTATATTAACTCTTGAAGGCAAATTGTGTCAGAACATGAGAAGATAGCATGCCACCAAGAGTTGCGCATTATCTGCATATGTTTCAGCATGCCACCAAGAGTTGCCAAGGGTCTAAACTTTGCTTAACATTGTTTTCTAAAGTTGAGTGTATGCATTTGGGGTTTTGAAGCAGTAGTTTGTTGTTCTCTTTTAAAACTTTGATCTGGTTAAACTCTGATTCTTTGTGCTGACTGTGCTAATTTTTTTGATATAAATATGCTTGTGACAGGGAAATTGCTAGCACATGGATATCAAAGGACATGCGATTGATCTATCTGGAGGATGAACAAAACTGGTCTGCTTACTTGGAGCTTATATTCTAACTGAATCACTTCCACTTCTTTACCACAGAGGCATCCATAATAGCATTGTGGGAATCATTACAAACTGCTAAATCAAGTCATTGTTGGAAAGCAGTCTCTAAAACTGTGTAGTTTCTACTTAGCCTTCAAAGTTTTGAATGCACTATCTCGATTAACGAATTTTCAGTAGTCTTTGATTATATATAAGTATGTTGATCATCCAATGTATTAAGTTTACATGACAAATGTGTATCATTAGTTTCCCTATGATGGATAATGAACATTCTTACTTGCATAAACTTTGTAAAGCAGGGTATGTTGTGTTGTCTCTTTATCCACTTGTTTGTTCCTCATAGACAAACTTATGTGAAAACCCTTACATAGGTCTAGAAAAACAACTTCAAATTCGTGATTGATAACTACTGATGTAAGTAGGCACGGCGATGTTATGTACTCTGCCAGTCATGATTCTTTATTTCCATATCATCATTATCATCATTCAAATGATAATCCAGAAATTGATTTTTATATATATATGTTTCAGAAATTGATAATCCATTCAAATGTTTCTATGGTGATCCATTGATTGGTTCTTGCAATTGTTTTATGAGGAGTAATTTCAATGAGCCGGAGGTGTTTGGACCCTGAACCCTATGCAACGCTACTTATCCACTCTGATTACCAGGATCTAGAAAGGGTGGCCAAATTTTAGGAGCTGGTATTTAGTAATAAACGGCGGTAGTAAGATGCATAACATGTCCTGACCGTTTCTCCTATTTCAACAAGTTTTTTCTGTGTGGTGTCTTATTTGTGTAGATTTAATAATTGTCACCACTCTCTGTAGATGTCGAAATTTTAACTTTTGAGTCGTAGATTGCCTTACGTCCATCATCTTCGTAAATTTGCAGATTGCAGGCGATTACTCCAGAAATAATTTTAAGAATTGAAAACTTGCCTAATTGGTAATAAGGGCGGCAAGTCTTGCATTAAGTATACGAACAAGCAGTCTTTTGGTACTACTTATGTTATACATATTTAACTTGTCACCAACATTCTGATTTTTTATTTTAAAAAAATGTAAGCTTCCTACCGTATCCACCGTATCTGTAAGCGGGAATGTCGATGTTATTTGTATTTCACTTTTTCAGTAAATTTGATGTTGTCAAGTTGTTTAAATGGGTTTCTGTTTTTCATTGTAGCATCGGTGTTTATGTTAGTCTCATGAATCCCATTTAGTACTGGAAGATGGAGGACTCTGTTGCATTTCCTATGAAAGTTTTCTTATTTCTTCTTATTTCTCACTAACATTGTTGTGTGACGGAACTTTACTTCAGGATGCATGGTCTGAGTTTGGGACTGAAGATATTGATCGAGCAATTGCACTTTCCCTTTTAGAAGAATAAGAGAAAGGGGAAAATGTGGTTGGTGAGTAGATGTGACTATATAAATGTGTGTCCATTCATTTTTGCTGGTCACAAGTTACTTCAATGTTGGACCGTGTGCCTATTAGATTGTGCAATAGCATATCGATGATCAATCTTCAAAATTGGCTACAGATTTGCTATATTGGGCCTTTCATCACGAAATCCACATAGGAAGTGCACCAGAGTTGTTGGAGAGGTAAAGACTCAAACTATATGAACATATTTTTTGAAGGCTCTACATGTAATGTGTTCTGTATCATAGTTTGCAGGGTAGGTGGCATGTCCTGATACTGTGCATATATTTCTTTACCTTAAAGTTCTCGTATTACTATGAAGTAGTATAATAATGTTATCTGCATGCACCGGTTGGTGTTTGTTAATATTCTGTTTCAGGTTGATTTTGAGCCAAATTTTGATTATTTACAAAAAGAACCATCAATTTTACCAGCAAGGCTCCCAACTCTTCTGTTGAATGGTTCTTATGGAAGTAGTTGATTCCAAAAAAAAGCGCTCTGCAATTATTATCAACGAGGTCATTATTTTCTTTGTTGAGATTATATTTCATTTTTTTTTCTCCTTTTCCTGGTGCTATTTTACTTTTCTATTTGTAGAAAGAATTCTGATTCTAATGGTTCAAACTGAAACAGATCCCTTACCAGACCAACAAATCTACTCTAGTGGAGAAAATTGCTGAACTTATGGAAAATAAGGTATTGTTACAGACTGTATACTGCATTTTGAAGGTTATTATGCTTTATCATTGTGTTGTACCCACTAACCCATAATGCATGCTTAGAGAGAAAATTATTGACTATATTTAATTTTTCCTTGGAGTGTATTCTTGTTAATTAGAAGAACAAAAATAAAAACAAAAGTTGGATTACCCAACCACTTGTAATTCCTTCCTCTCTTGGATTCTGTGCATCTGATGACCCTAAAGCAGGTTTGATGCTTTAACTAATTATACCGGTGATCATGTTCTTGACCATTACTGCTGTACTTGTTTTGATTCTTGTTTAACATTAGTAACTCAAGGATCCAAACGATCCGATAATGTTGAGGATGTGCAAGTCAGTGAACATAAATTTATATGAAACTAAATAGCAACACAAGAATAAATGTGTAAAACCACCTAAGGTGGCAAACAAAAACGCAGGAACTGAGAAAAAATCACTAAGTTGGAATAATATGAAGGCTTTTATGGAGCTGCGTAGCTTAAGTAGATGAATCTACTTTAAGTAGCCCCATTTTGGATGGGGAGTCAAGGAACTTAACAAGTTGGAACCCATCTTAGAACACAAGACTTCTAACCCATCTTTTATTTTTCATCCTCTAATGTTTTAGTTTTCTTTTGTTACTCTAATTTTTAATCTTGTTGAGAGCCAACTAAAATTTTTACTACAGAAAGTCGTTAGTGCTACTACAAGGAATTTTGAAGTTAAGAAGGCATGCCTTACAAAATTTATTTTTTTACCCCTGCATGAAATGGTGTACATGCATCTGAATTGTTTTTAATTGTTTAACCGTTTCGCCAAATTACTTCATTGATCTCATTAGTGATTTATTTTTTCATGAGTGGTGCTTCTGAGTGCTTAGTTTGATAGGTGTTGTTTTTGGGGAGTGCGTGAATGGAATTAATTAATGGTAATTATTTTATGAAAATGCAATTTTCATTTTTGGTTAGTTACTTCAAATAGTACTTACTTTGTATTGTTTTTGCAGAGGAAGTCCAAGTACAATGAAGGAGAGATCATAGAAGTACGAAGAGAATAGGTAAACCACGTGTTGCCGTTATTAATGACATGAATTGGCAGGAGTAGATTGGGGACATGAATTGGCAGGAGTATATTTCGATCAACACTTCGGAAAATGGATGTGGTTTCGATCAACACTTTATTGTTAATTATTTCTTTTAGTTAGTACTATAAAAGACTACTTTCATATCAAGTCTTTTGAATTATGTAGTACATTCACTTCTAGTTAAGTTATTTTATTTGAACTTATTAGTTCCGTACTAGCTATCTGTTAAAAAGTTTATTGAGTAATCTAATGACAATTTTATTAAAAGCTAAAAAAATTTCTATAATTTTATTGAGCAGTATCATTAACTAGTTTGCTACAAATTATCCTTCTACAAAGTTGACTCTTCTATGACAGTTTTATTTAGAAAACTGCTACTTTAGTATAAGAAATTGAGTAATTGATGACAGTTTTTTGAAGAAACTCTCATCTTAGTCTAAGAAGTTAAGTTTTTAATGACAGTTTTTATGGAGAAACTGTCACCTTAGTAAAAGAAATTAAGTTATCCATGATCGTTTTTATGGAGAAACTGTCACCTTAGTAAAAGAAATTAAGTTATCCATGACCGTTTTTATGGAGAAACTGTCACCTTAATAAAAGAAATTAAGTTATTCATGACAGTTTTTATGGAGAAATTGTCACCTTAGTAAAAGAAATTAAGTTATCCATGACAGTTTTTATGGAGAAACTGTCACCTTAGTAAAAGAAATTAAGTTATCCATGACAGTTTTAGTTAGAAATTGTTATTATATATTGTCAACAATGACAGGTTTATGAAAAAACTGATACTAATAGTTATGTTTCCATGACAGTTTCTTATAGACCCTTTCGTAACAGAGCCTTTAATGACAGTGCAATAATTTTTTGAAACTGTCACATAAGTATTTTGGTGGCAGTTTTGAACTGTCATGGAAGCCCAAATTTGTACTAGTGTGCCATCTTCTTAATCCACAAATATCTTTCCGAATCTGAGTCGTCTTCGATGCAGGAAAGTATCTCTCCAAGAAGAGTTTCTTCAAACCATTCCAAGTTGTGACACTACCAGAAGGTAAATAGTACAGCCATTCCTTAGCAGTATCCATTAAGGAAAATGGAAAAGTTCGTAACATAACTCCATCTGCATTTGTATCTTTTGGTAGCATTTCTAAAACTATGTTATAAAAATCCATTAGATGTTTGGTAGCTCACGGATCAATTCTGGCTTGATCTCAAATGTAGATGTTGTTTAAATACACCATTGTTGTGTATCAAGCTTGTGAGAAGCTAAGTTTTTGAATGTACGGTTTGTATCACCCATTGCTTCCTCTTGTATGTCTTCTGGTTTATTTTTTAGTACAGATCCTCTCTGGGTATCGATTCTAATTTGAGGAAAACCGACAGGCTTTGGTTTCGGTCTCGGTTTAGGAGCCAAAAGATAAGTACCTGAAAAAAAACTCTCAAAACTAAGTTAAAAACTAAAAATAAGAAATCAAAAACAAAATAACAATCCGTTATGCCTCCCCGGAAGCACGCCAAAATTTGGTCGGTTGTCATCCAGGCAAAATTATTTTCAAGTTCTCTACTTCACAAATATGGATTAGAATATAGTAGTAAGAACAAGTTTGTTCCTCAGGGAGAACTGGGTTGTTAAGTATTTTTGATTATTTATGTAAACAGGGGGGTTTTGATTGTGATTATAATCAAATTATACTAAATAATTAAGCAATTTAATATGAATATCAAAGGTAAAGAATACTGGTAAGAGGTTTCATCTTACATCTTCCAACATGTCATCAACTGAATCATACTCAATATTCATTTTCTCTCAATATCAATAACCCTAAAGCATCCTGTCCAGGTTTACTCCGGTAAAACTCTTATTATCATCAAAGGCTCAAGAGCCACTCTTTGAATCCTTTTCAATGAATAACTTTGCTCAAAAGCCACTCACGTTTAACCCAATGAAAGCAATAGTCTTTGTATTTTGAGTTTATTTTAAGCAATCTGGTGCAAGAGCCACACGGATTTAACCTAGGTCACGCTTCTACACATAATTGCATGGTAACATCCGTCATTAACAACTATGTTATGCTACTTGTAAAAAGGATCTTTAGAAAATTCCGGATATCAAACCCTAGTTTATCTATAGATATAAATGCATGGTCATCTAATTCACGACTTAAACAATCAAGCAATCAATCATACATGACGTTATTAACGGTAGAACATAAGCGATATTCAAAAGATTACGAACATATGAGAATGAATACTTCAATTAATAAACATGTTTTCCAACATATGAATACATCTCTAACCAATAAGAAATGTTTAGTTACTCATGGATTTCTCAAAATCCATGGAAAATATTCAAGGAAGCAAGTAAAGCAAACCCTAGAAATCGTGATGATTAATCGCAACTCCAAGCCCTAGCTCCATGTTCTCCTTATTGTAAAGTGTAAAAAAATGTCTTCTCAAAGTTTAGGAAGTATTCTTATATAGTTCTCTTGAAGTTGGGTCTGTTGAGCTACATCGTGACCCATATTCCTCAAAAATATAATCAAATCACGTCAAAAGTGTCCCAGGAAGTTGTCAAGTTCGGCTACTATTTGGTGATAAATTACCAGCCGAACCTGGCAACTTATTTTTGCTTTATATTACTGTCAGGTTCGGCTACTATTGAATGGATAATTACCAACTGAACCTTCTTCTGGACACTCACCTTTTTCGTCCAAAACTTGCTCCAGAGTTCGGCTACTATTCTCCAAACTCATTATTAGCCGAACCTTCTTCTGTATACTTTGTCCAAAACTCATCTTGGGGTTTGGATACTATCATTTAATTATGTATTAGACGAACATTCTCCTGGATACTTCGAAAACTCGATTTTTAGGCTTTGGGTTCGGCTGATTCGTGTTGACCAATTAGTAGCCGAACTTCTCTCTCTAGACTCAATTCTTCAAAGCTTGTTTCACCCATAAATTCTTCATCCGATGTCGGTATGACATCATTCTTGTTGCTTCATATTTCAATTTCCTTCAAGATAGAGTGAAGAAATATTGGATTTGAATGAGTTCCATTTGGTCTTTTCTCTAACTCTAATTGTAGCACTTGACTTCCTTGTTCATTTTATGCTGTAATGAACTCCTTTCTTCTTCTTTGGTGAAATACACTTCAAAACTCCTAACAAACTAAAAAATAAACAAAATAAAAGCATAATGATATGAAAACAAACAAGGAAACAATGAATTAGAGTATCAAACTAATGCAAATAATGCATTTATCAAATTCCCTCATATTTTCCTTTTGTTAGTCCTCGAGCAAACTACCTAACTAACAAAACTACAATATAATAAATTTCGTCGAGCACACGGTTACACTTATCATGTGTAACAAGCCTTTAAACCCCCTGGGTGTCCCTAGTGGACAAGTTATAGTCTCGTTAGGGTTTACAAGAGGTATACCCACAAAACCTAAATTCCAACTTTCCAAAATTCCAGAGCACATGCATCCAAAGAGCTAAGAATATATAAAGTTTTTACACACCAACAATAAGAAGTTAGAAGTATCAAAGAACATTATTCTCATGCTTAACTCTTCAGTTAGAAGAAAACCACCATATGAAAGAATCCAGCCTCGAGACCGATAACATAAGTATTCCGCCTCGACTTCTGCCTTACTAATAGGGTTTTATGAAGTTGCACTCAAAATATGAACTTTATGGTTCTCATTTGTGCATGCAGAAATAAAGATACAAATACTGCACACGCTGAATGATGGGAAGGAAAATGAACCTTGTGAATTATATGAAGATGTTATCCCATAGAAACGTGGGATGAAAAAAGAATCCTTTTTTTTCCTGATAATCTTTAAGAAAGGAAATCAACTACTATGCAAGGATATGAACACTTACTTACCTTGTCGCGTGATCTACAATTAGCACTCCTCTCACAGCGTCCAACAGAAATTTCTTCGGTCTTCGGTCTTCAACTGTTGATGATGAATTCTTGAACTGTTGTTGATGAATTCGGTCCTCAATTCATTTTTGCTTGAAATTATAAATTTCTTCTTCCCCACGATCTTCTTGAATGAATACAAAAATAAACAAACAAATACTAAAGATTTTTTTTTTAATTATAAGAAAAATAGAACACAAACTGCAAAATAAAGTAAACAATGAAACTACTATGGCCGTGGAATAAGGACTTCACCACTTGATTCTTCACAACTTGTATTTTCTTGATATCATAGACTTTACTAACTCTCATGTTTTGATTTCTTTCGCTCTTGTACATAAGCATTCAACATGTATATATAATTCTGCTTTTTGTTTTGTTGCTTCACTTGAATATGAAATTTGCTCTTTCTTATACCGTTGCTTGTAAACCTTGAACATCTTCAACTTTTCTCCGAGTTTGTGATGCTCCGTTTGTTGATGATAATGATGTTTCTATGGACCTGTTGTTGTCGAGAGAGAGAATGGTGCTAACTGTAAAAAAGATCACAAGAGATGTTGTAAGTTAGCAATTTTGATGGCACCCTCGTGATTGAAGAATTAGCACTCAAGAGATCGAAAAGTAATGTTGAATTTGGTGCGAAGTTGGGTAGTGATGTGATTTTAATATAGTGGTAAAAGGGTTTGATTCTCGGACTTGTGAAGATTTAATTTATAGACCTAATTTTTGATTACTAAAAATAAATAAGATTAAACAGATTTGATTTTAAAAATAGA
>JAJJMC010005141.1:585944-697821 GCA_023531435.1 Papaver californicum
GATTGAAGGGTGCCTTTAACAACTGCCTGGGTGCCTTTATCACTTTTTGAGCCAATTTTTCCCAAATTATTTATTTCTCAAAAATACCTACAAAGACATAAAAAAGACATAATAAGTACAAAATCGAACAGTATCAAAACAGATAATTGAGCGCAATTTAGACACAAAATGTGTCTATCAGGTAGCTCATCATTCTACCCGGAATTTGCATATAATGACACACACTCCTTAGACTTTACTAAGTCTCATTATCCTATCACAGGCTTACTCCGGCAAAACTCCTATTATCATCAAAGCGCAAGGGCCGCTCAAGTTTAACCCAATAAAAACAACAATCTTTGTGAGTTGAGGTTATTCTAAGCAATCCAGCGCAAGAGCCACACGGATTTAACCTAGGTCACGCTTCTACACATAATTGCATGGTAATATCCCATCATTAACAACTATGTTATGCTACTTGTAAAAAGGATCTTTAGACAATTCTGGATCTCAAACCCTAGTTTATCTATAGATATCAATGCATGGTCATTTAATTCGCGACTTAAACAATCAAGCAATCAATCATACATGACGTTATTAACGGTAGAACATAAGCGATATTCAAAAGATTACGAACATATGAGAATGAATACTTCAATTAATAAACATGTTTCCAACTTATGACTCATTCATTCATCAATAAACTTAATCTTTCACTCCTCTCTCTTAATTATTTTCTTCTCCTCCACTCTTTTCAGAAAACTGCATTAACAAGTACGTAAAATCTATTTTAAGGTTCTAGATTTTGAATAGTTAAAAAGTAACAATGAATTATCCAAACAAATCTTAATCTCAACCGAAATCTGAATATCGTCAAGGTACGATTCCTGAGCAGCAAATTATCGTACTTTCAGTGTAATGGTAGAACGACTGACTCCACGTCAGATGACACATGTTCGACTCATGCCAAAGTCACTCATTCATGTATGTCAATATGATCATCAGATTGCAGGAATACGAGAACACTAATATTTGCTCTACATGTTGTACTTTAAATCGTCATGTGCAAAAAGTTTATTTTCCGATGCTTGTTTTAGTGTCAACTTGGCATGTGGACTCCAGATTATGATATCAACTTGGGTTGTTGACACTAGATTGTGATGTCAACTTGGCTAGCTGACATCATAGCCCAGACCTACCTTATTTCTAAATTTTTAATTTTGGTATCAACTTGGGTTGTTGACATTAGACTAAGATGTCAGCTTGGGTTGTTGACACCAGTTTTTGATATCAACTTGGCTTGTTGACATCATAATTTAAACCTCACTTATTTCTGGATTTTTGATTTTAGTATCAACTTGGGTTGTTGACACCAGATTATTATGTCAACTTGGGTTGTTGACATCATAATCTGGACCTAACTTATTTCTGAATTTTTAATTTTGGTATCAATTTGGGTTGTTGACACCAGATTTTAGTATCAACTTAGCTTGAGTTGGTGTTGGTGGTGATGATGGCGGTGGTGGTTGAATGGTGGCGGTGGAATGATGGAATTGGAGGTGTGGTGGTGGAATGATGGCGGTGGTGGTGTTGGTGGTGGATTGGTGGTTCTAGTGGAATGGTGGGGGTAGAATAGTGATGGGTGGTGGAGTGTGTAATTGAAGGTGGTGGCGGTAAAGTGATATATAAAGGAATTTATTGTCTTTTGGAATGAAGAAAAATATTATGTGTAATAAAAAAAATTATATAAGGAAAGGTATTAACGTAATCTACTTCTAGGTAGATTAGGTTTCTCGAAGGTGATGAGTATATTTAAAATATATAAGGATATACCGTATATTATAAGAGGTCCATTTCTAGGTGTATTTAATTAATATGACTTATAAATTGAAATAAACAAGGAAAAAATAATTAATAGTTAGTTATCTTCCTTTAATATTGGTAATTATCCTAATTTTTTCACTTTGACCCGTTTTTTACCCTTTTAAAAAAAATTACTACTTCAAAAGAGGGTATAGCGACTAATTTTTTCCTTTAAAGGGTGATACTCCAAAACAGAGTGTATTTTCTCTTTACAGACTTATTTTAATAACATAAATTAATAATAAATAAATTAAATAATTTTTAATAAAATTAAATACTAAAAAACAAAATATAACAAATACTTATACACGATGGAAAAACAAACAACATCTTTGTTAAACTATTTTATGATAATCCTAATTAAATAAGAGAAAATTCTAACCTAGCTAATTTCTATATTGTCAAACACGGTATTAAGGTTTTTTTGCCTTGTATATACATGCACAAGATAAAAATCAATCATGAGCATTGAAAAATGTAAACAATAACAAACAATACAAAAGATTCTAGTGCATAGGTGCACCCTAATTACAAAATTTACACTCGATGAGTCAACTTCATCCGTCAATTAAGGTTGACCGAAGAGTTCTCCGAATCGGACGTTAGACTATTGCTTTTGGATTTCGATGCCCTTTTGTCATTAAGAAATGCAATGGTCTCTTGAAAACAAAAATAAAAAGGAAGTTGAGTTTTCAATCCAAAATTTGATCTTTAATTTGGATTAAAAAATAGTATTTTTCAGAACAATGACACTTTTTTAATCCGATTTATAAAAATGTCTCGTTGTTATAAACTCTTTGTAAAATGGTCATTTATCCATTCACTGGAGAGTTATGTCACTATTCATAATTAAATTTAACGCTGCAATTACTTAATTATCCCTAAATATTAGGTTCAAGATCTTTACATAGCATTCATCATCTAGGGTTCACCGCTTCCCCTCTAATGTTTAGTGAATTCCAGCATAGTTCAAGATCGTTACATGGCATTCACACAAATGGTTCATTGTTTTTCCTCTGGGGTTTAGCAAAGCTTCCACCGGCACCACCACCACCACCATCTCAACCACTTAAATAAAATGAGGGAAGGTATTTTGAATAAACATAATACTTTTTTTTCTAAAAATGTTAAATCGGACCGAAAAAAATTATTCCATAAACACTAATTAAAAATATGACTATTTTGTAAAAGAAAAAAAAAAATTGGAAAAATGTGACCGTTTCTTAAAACATTTTTTTTAATTATACATTTTGGATAAACCTTCCAAGTCTTCATTATTTCGAAGCAGAGGATAAATTCTAAAACGATATAACAAATTGTGAGAGAGTGAGTGCCTCATCCACAATTCAGTTGAACGAGGTGCATGAATGGCTTTGGCTTTTATACGATAAGTTCTGACACATGGTATGATTGATGAAAACAGCAACCAATTGTCGTCTAAGAAATCACTCTCAATTATTTGTTTCCTTGCTTTCTCAGTCACCAACAGTATCCTCTACCGTTTAACTTCTCCATTATATCACAAAATACCTCAAGTCTCAGCCAGTTCGGTACAAGAAGGGTTTAGATTGGTCTGGAGTTTACTACCATATCCCCAGATTCCCCACATATGCCTATACTTTTCCTTGTCCTATTTTTCTCAAAAATTGATATCTTTTCTGATCGGGATAGAAAATTAGATGTCCACAAATTCCAGACCTAAATCGGTGATGTCAAAAGTAAACTTGTTGGCTGTTGTTGCTGTTTGGGTTCCTGTCTAAAGAGAAAAAGGATAATTTAGTAATTAACACCCGCTCGAGTCATATCTTCACAGTAGCCTCAATAAACCTTTTTTCTTTCTTTATTACATACCAGAAAATTAGAGATTTCAAACTTCGAGATGGATTGAGAAAAGCCTTTTATAAAAACAGAACAAAAATATCAGAATAAACTTCGAAGATTTGAGAAACACAGTCGCGTGGTTTAGAGAAAGAGAAATGGGCAGAGCGTATGTTTATGTGATTCTTGGTGGTGGTGTTGCTGCTGGTTATGCTGCTCTCGAGTTCTCAAGAAGAGGAGTGGGTCATGGTGAACTTTGCATCATTTCTGAAGAATCTGTAAATTCTCTTCTTTTTATTTTTATTTTAGTTAATACTCCTTTTATTTTATTCATTTTGGTTCAATAAGCTCATTTGAATCCTGGGTTCTTCTCAAATTTAAGTGGTCGTTTGCAAAATTAGTGTAATTCACCGTAGATTTTCTTAAAAACCCAAGTTTTTTTTTTGTGTGTTTCGATGGGTTTAGGTTTGTTGTAAACTGGAATATGGGTGTGTATATCTCGAATGTTTTGTGGAGTTTTCATTTTTGAGAGTGTATCTATAATGAATGATTTTGGCACGTAGATCTTTTTCATTTCAGATATAAACTATTTTGGGGTATATGTCATCTTAAGAACTCAGTTTAATCTATGATTTAGTTTGATATATGTTTGTTGCTAATTGAACTTCTTTAAGTATGCTTGTTGCTGTGTTTGTCTATTAGTTGGGTCTACAGTTGAGTTGAAGCTATCTTATGTATCTTTTGGTTATAGAATACATCCACAAGGATCGACAAAAACCATTAAGAAGAGGATCAAATGAATTATATCTGAATAGGGATTGGTGGCCCTATAGTCTGATTTTGATATTTGTTGAGTCTATCTACTTGTTTACGCCAATTACCATCTATTACCTAGTTGAAAGGCTGGAATCCTTAGCATGTGGTTGCATGAGGGAGTGATTCCAACATATTTAGCATCTACTCCTTTGAGCTAGCGCTAGGTGTTGTCAACTGTGGTGCACCGGTAGAGGAAAAGCAATTTTGTATTTTGATCACAGAATATCATTTTAGAACTTTAAAGAGGTTGAGGAAAATTTTCTTTGCTCTTTCTTTATTTGAATACAATGACTAACTCCTCGTTTATGATATTCAACCTCCGAGTTTTTTCATTACTTGACCCGGCTTTAGAACTTCTATAGGTTGTATTTTGAATTCTATGTTTCTTCAATGTTTGATAAATGTTATCAAATCTATCACCAATTCACTGTGTATATACGCTTGCATGATTTTTTGCTATTTTCTCAAAGTAATGTATTTGCTTTTAGTCTTAGTAACTAAGTGGTAGTCTCTTGATTAAGTTTGGTGTATGTGGCAGGTTGTACCTTATGAAAGACCTGCACTGAGCAAAGGGTTTTTACTTCCAGAAGGTATCATAGTAGCTTAATTGGTCCAAAGAGAGATTTCTTATGAAAATGGAATACTGTAATTATTGTTTTATACTTATAAATTTCCATACTTCATAACGGGAATGTAAGACATAGACGTGGTAGTTTCATATGTAAATCTTTTGGAATCTGTAACATGTTCTCAATGTGGGTTATGATGATTTGCAGCTCCTGCACGCCTTCCATCATTTCACACCTGCGTAGGAGCAAATGAGGAAAGGTTGACTCTAAAATGGTACAACGAACATGGTAATTATCTTCTGTCCTAGGCTCTTTCTTATGTATGCTATTGAGATAAATCATGCGTCTTTATTTGTCCTATCAAATTTTTTAATTTCTGTAGCTTTCTATTTGGTTAGGATTCCGAGCACCAAAGTTTTCAGACAGTGTAAAGTTTTTGTACTTCTTAGATTCATTAAGCTATACGATATCAACTGACCTACCAGAGGAAAGTAGAAGAAATTTTATGTTGTAGGTGATTTTTATCCTCCATTGAGTTTAGTAATTGCTTCACTTTTATGAATATAGGAATGTGTTCAAAAAAACATTATAGAAGAAGAAACATGGGAATGTGTTCACGGTTTTGTTTTTGAATCCATTAAAGGGATCATCCTTGCATAGAAACTCATTTGAAGTAGAGGCTTCATGGTCGATCATCAAATCTGTGTCACAAACATCAAAACTTTGTCAAAAAGGTTCTAGCAGTTTGGCAATCATCGATGAGTATTATTGATTACCGCATAACACATTTTAGGATCTGTGTAGAAATCTTAGAGTTAATACTAATCATTGGATTACAGTTCTCCACTATTGGCTCCTTGAATCTTATTATTCCTCACTTCAAATATTGATCAACTAGAAGAAAGTTAACCATCGTTAAATCTGATATATAGTTCTGCTTATTACAGTGACTAATTGTCAGCATCTGGATCCTCCTTTTTAGGAATTGAACTAGTTCTTGGAACTCGAGTTAAATCTGTTGATGTGAGGCGAAAGACACTGCTAACTTCACTTGGAGAAACTATAAGTTATAAGTACCTGATTATTGCAACAGGGGCTCGGGTACTAAATCTAGTTTTTTGATTTCCTTCATTTCTTTGTTCGGATAAGGCCTTTTGCCGTGTTGAAACCTAGATTTTTAAATCGCGCCTATTTATAAAGCTGTTTGAGCATGTACCATATCGGCTCTAATTGAATTGGATATCTTCTGTACAGGCTTTAAAACTTGAAGAATTTGGAGTGAGCGGTCCAGATGCCGAAAATGTTTGTTATTTGCGTAATGTAGCCGATGCAACCAGGCTTGTTGAAGTGATGCAATCTTGTCCTGGTGGGAATGCTGTTATCATTGGTGGGGGCTACATCGGTATGGAATGCGCCGCATCTATGGTGATAAATAAAATGAATGTCACAATGGTCTTCCCAGAGGCCCATTGCAGTAAGTACAATCTATTTCCTGACATGGATTCTTCCTTACCTAATTAAAAACTCCTCAAATTTAAAAATAGAATTACATGTATTTTCATTAATTGAATTCCAGTGTTGCATCTAATCAAATTATGGATTTTCTATACCTCTGTCACACAACTTACTTTTTTGAGGAGGCTTAGGGTGACCCGCAGCAGCCTCATCATCTGGTCGTCAGTTATTGTACCTTCAAACTATAGTGGGGTTGAACTTTATAAAACCTAAAGGTGGATGATGTGTGTTGTTGATCACCAATCACAACCTTATAAGTCATTGATCAAAATCACTCTCTTAAATTGCTGCTTTTCTGAACATATATGTATACATTTTTATTTTATTTTTGAGCTATAAGGTATATTTTCTTTCGTAGAAGGAATCCTAGTACTTGAGGTGTATGTGATATTCACTTATGCTATCTAATTGACAGCAACATAGTCTTTACTATATTTCTGTACAAAAGTATGATTATAATACATTTTCTTAGTTAATTCTTTTCCTTTTTTTTTCAGTGGCCCGTCTATTTACAGGAAAGATTGCGAATTACTATGAAGATTATTACAAGTCTAAAGGAGTGAAGTTCATTAAAGGAACTGTTTTGTCATCATTTGAGAAGGATTCAAACGAGAAAGTAAGCAAATTCTAAGACCTAGTTGTTATCTACCCCAGTTTAACTTGTGCATTTGTCTTTACATAAAAATCCGAGCTGAACTGGCTTGATTCCCCCAGAGTTGAGACTGTTTAAAAAGGTCTCATCTTAAGACAGCGAACTTCAATATTATTTTCAAATTGATTAGTTCAGCAATTTCATGACCGAACTTTTGTTGTAATGTAAAGTATAATGTAAAATGCAGTTAAATCTTTGTCTAAGCAATGATCTTATATATCCGACTCTTGCACATTGAAAAACTCGTGGCCTTAATGAACTTGATTGTTTCTGTATCCCACTTTACAGGTAACGTCTGTTGTTCTTAGGGATGGAACCAAACTGCTCACAGATATGGTTGTGGTAGGAATTGGAATCCGACCAAACACAAGTTTAATCGAGGGTCAGCTGACTTTAGAAAAGGGTGGAATTAAAGTGAGCAGTCTAATGCAATCAAGTAATAGCTCAGTATATGCAGTGGGAGACGTTGCAACATTTCCAGTCAAACTCTTCGGGGAAACTCGTAGACTTGAACACGTTGACTCAGCACGTAAATCAGCAAAACACGCTGTTGCATCAATAATGGCTCCAAACAAAACACGGGATTTTGATTACCTACCATTCTTCTACTCCAGAGTTTTTACATTATCTTGGCAGTTTTATGGTGACAATGTAGGAGGAGTAGTACACTACGGGGATTTTTCAGGAAGCACATTTGGAGCTTATTGGGTTAAAAATGGTTATCTTGTGGGGTCATTTCTCGAGGGTGGAACTAAAGAAGAGTACGAAGCCATAGCAAAAGCAACCAGACTGAAACCCACGATCAAAGACTTAGCAGAGCTCGAAAGACAAGGTCTTGGTTTTGCTGTTTCAATTGGTCAGCAACTGCCTCCTGTGGTTGTAACCGTCGCTGAGGTGCCAAGCTCAGGAGTCATAATGAATAAACCATTACATGCTTGGCACGCTGTTGCTGGGGTTGTTCTGGCTGCATCCATTGCTGGGTTTGGTTACTGGTACGGAAGAAGACGCCGAAGGTGGTAGAGAATGACGCTGTCATCCTAGGTTTTCTTTCAAGTATGAATGGTCATTCAGTTTCTACAATATTCATGTTGTAGCAGTTTTTGGTGTAGAAGCATTAAAAAATACATAATTTGATCTGATAGGGATTTCCGCATCATACATCTATTATTTATTCAAAATTTAGATATGACCTTTACTGTTACCTACACAATAAAAAATTGTTATATGAAACTGTATTTATACTATATTTGGATTCTAATCAGAAACCATTAAATTGTATGGATTGGGTGAGGGACAGAGTACTTGGAATTATTTTCATCTAAATCAAACTACTAAGGGTTTCTATGGTATCCGTAAAAACATCCATAACTTGAGTATCCACATATATGTGTATCTTCGGCCATTAGTGGAGCTAAAACTCATCCTAGAAAATTAAAAAGTTAACCCTTCATATTCCATGTATTTAAAATAAAAAAAAAAAAAAAGAACAACAAAAAACCTCATCCGGCTCTTCAATGACTGGATAAAGGGCTACTTCAATCAAATTTCAAATGAACAATGTTTATAATGTTGCTAACTCGTTTACAAACCGTTGCTAATTTGAATATAGCGTGAAGATAAATTAAAAACAAAAATATACGTCCCTAATGATATCTATTAAAAAAATAATGAAATCCCATCCTGTCATTCAATGGCTAGATGGATAAAAAAATATTATTTCATCCAGCCATTGAGTAATTGAATGGGATATCCGTTCAGCCTAAGATCGGATGGATTACTCTAGAACGACCCATTTTAAATTGGAGGGATAACATTTAGACTTCACAAAGATGTGGATGATAAATTCACCCATATATAGTAGCTAGTTTTGGTTCATAAGATGTGGATGATTTTTTCTACCATAGCAGTTGCCTTAAAGAGGAGCCAAATACGAATTTCATATGTATGAATCATTGTTGGCAGTTTATATGTGGTACAAATTCAAGCTATATTGAGAATGGTTGGTAGTCCAAGTTCGGTAACAACTCTAGTTATGTATTAAAGTAATAACATGTGTAGCGAGGTTCAAAAACGGGTATTATAACGGTAACTAGCATATAACGTGTGCTACGCATCGGGTTAGGTGGACATTTTTAATTTGGTATGACAGGGCTTCGCTCCGCACTCTTTGTCAAGATACATTGAAACATCTTTAAAGGAAATTCTTGATTAGTATATTTTATGACTAATAGAAAAATTTGTTACTCTTCGAAAATCGATATAATGTCGGAATCTAATTTATTAAAACAAAATAATAATAATAATAAAAATAAATCTTCTTATTATAATTATTTTAAATACAAATGTATAGTAAGAAATAGTATATCTTCTCATTCATAGCAAAAGAACAAACCAAAACAAAATGCTAATGTTACCAGAGAATATGAGTTTTAAATCACTATATATAGTTTATCTTGTTATGTAACTGAGTATTATTTTAAATTACGACATCCTAAATTAACTTTCCTATGAACTAATTTACAAAATTACGTTTGTATAAGAAAATAACAAACAAATAATAATATAATTAATAATCGGAAAAATTCCAGCTAAAGTAATTAAAGTAATGTTCAATCGGTTGTTTGTTTAATATGTTTGAAAAAAATGAATCTAACACCAAAGTAATTTAGAGGATAAATAACCAACCAAAACCTAAATAATTTGAACTCTATCTCAAATAATAAATATTAATTCTCTTGTAACAGTACTTCATTCATTGTGATCTTTTTGTGGGGTATATTGAGCCATTTGTTCAATATCTCCGGTAACACTTCTTTTATGCTCATTATATAGATAAGCTCCATTTGTAAGTTTCTCATGAGCTCTCCTATAGACCTTCGATATCTTATAATTTTCTTACTGGTTTGTTATGTTGCTTTCCGAAATCAGTAGTTTAAATACCAAAATATCGTTCATGATTCTATCAAAAACTTAAATAGTTATATCCGAGTCGTTTAATTGTGGAGTAACTTGTGTACACCAATGAACGCGTAAGTTCAATAACGTTGAAAATAAATAATCATTAAATGGGTGAATAATTTTGAGTGGACATATGTTTATCCATGAATTGTATGATAATTTTTTACATCATAGGGGGAGTTGTGTACCTATCATTTATAGGTAGTAGATAATTAAATTTGTTTTTACTGAGTTGGTTTATGAAAACCCGTGAATTATAGAATGATCCAGTGCACTAGAGAATAAATGATTTTGAGTGAATATATGATTACACATTAATTGTATGATGATCCCATGTATTGTATGATGAGATTTTGGTACCCATACGTATATTACGGGTGGATACTTGATTTTAATAAGTTAGTTTATGGATACCCGTGAATTATATATAGGATGATCCCGTCCTTTATAGTGCGAATGATTTTTAACGAATATATGTTTACATATGAATTTTATAATGATCTCGTGTATTATATAGTGAGGATTAGATACCCGTATATTATCAATAGATACTAAAACTCATTTTCATTGAGTTAGTTTATGAGGACCCGTAAATTAAGAAGATCCCAAGCAGTATTGGGTGGATGATCTTGAGTAAATATATCTACCCATGAATTTTATGATGAACCTGTATATTATATGGTGAGGGTTGGGTACCCGTTTATTATAGTGTGAGAGTTGGATACCCGTGTATTAAGGTAGATACTTAAACTTGATTTCATCGAATTAGTTTATAGGTACTTGTGAATTATATATAGGATCATCCCGTCCACTATGGCGTGAATGATTTTTAATGAATATATATATATATATATATATATATATATATATATATATATATATATCTTTGGGTAAAAATATTCTATGGGGTAAAGAAATAAAAATAGAGGTGAGCTGATGAGAATATGAACCCTAAACATTTATACCGTGGATGGACTTTTAGATTCAAAAAATCAAAATCGCATAAGATTAGCCTAAACCGAGAAATTGACGTTCCGATCTTGCTTCAGTCACAAAGGAAGGAGAAAGGTTGGTCTTAGGGCGGGAAGCAGAGGAAGTGTTGAGGTTAGAGTAACGGACTTCGTTAGGTGTGATAGATGTTTGTTTATATGAAGGATTCTTTGTTTATAACTGAGATAAGGCTTCGATGAAAATCAGATGGTAGACTTGCTCTATTCCAGAAACATGTTGGTTGCAGATTATTGTCTCAAGAAGAAAAATTGTACTGCATAACTATAAAATCAAAGAGTGACAACCTAAACTAACTGATATATTATATAAACAAATTAGTGACATATTTCACTCGGGGACTACACCCCCTCGTGAGAGATACATTAATTGTGGAATCTGAAAAAACAAGTTTAATTTGCATTCTCCTACATATGTCTACATTCATTACTAATCATATAAAAATGTAATGCGGATTCAAAGATAATATTAAAACAAAATCAAAACTTCATACCATAATTAACCAACAAAATAATACATCAACTAAAAGTAAACTAAAACTAATATGCTGTAAGATAAATTTCAATGGCAAACATAAAAAAAAACAGTGGCACCTATAATTTATCAAAAAACAAACTAAATCAAAGAACAAAACATCAATTTATCTACATTCATCACATTTATTCTATAGAAACAATAAATAATCAAAAGATGATTCACGAACTGACTTAATCAAAGATGTTCAGGTACATGCAGAAACACACACAAAAAAACAAACAATAAAATCAAAAAACTGAAAAGAAACTGAATCTTACCTGCTTCAGATATGAGTAGCACAATCTCGAGGTAAATTATGTATAAATACACAAACAAATATAGTAGAATCAAGTCAACACTTTAAAACCATAATAAAACAAAAAAAGTATTCATCATACTTGTTTCATAGAAATCTAGTAGAAAAAATAAAGAAATCTTTTAGAAATAACACCAGTAGTTGGTGATAGTAATGGAATCATACCTGTTTCAAAGAAATCTAGCTGAATCTTCAACTAAAAATTACAAAATCATATCTGAAATCTAGATGAATCACTGCACCTCTATGATGAATCTCAAAAAAATGATGAAAATTAAAAAGAACACAATGTTTCTTTGATGAATCTCACAAGTCGTATGTAAAAAATGATGAAGAACTTGCCGGAATAAAGCGCCTGAAAAAATTACAGTTCCGATCACAAGCTTTCTCTCTCTCTTATCGAGAAAACAAAATTAAACTAATAACAGAATTTTTTAAAAAAATCCTTTTATATGGAGGGTAATTTTAAAACAGAATTTCATTGTAGGCTTCCTTCTAGAATGAGAAGGGTATAAATATAACTAGGAATTACTAGGTAATACTGTTTTGAGGGTCCGTTTAATGGTTGGTCCTCCCATAGAACTTGTTTAGACGCTAGTCCATTTTCATAATTTTGGACCCAAAAAGTTAATCCATACTCCATCACACGTGTTTTAGAAAAAAATATTCTTTCAAAATACCCATAATAACCTTGATATATATGACAAAGCAGACTAAATCACAGTACTTCATCTTTGTTTTCTTTTCCATAACTGCTCGAGCTATGGTATGGCGATGAAGATCATAAATTTGTTAGGATCTTTCGATTGATTCATGAATTCAAGCAAGAATATTTGGTAAGCGAAATCCTTTTCATATCAGATCTGTCTCTTTATATCGGATCGACAGTAAGTTTCTCGTTAAATAAGATCTCATCTCATTTTTTTTCATTTTCAATATCTCTTTCTCTCTGAATAACTCCAACTTTCGATTTCTATTATAGCTATTCTCCGTGGAAATTGAATCTGATTAACATTAGAGACCAAATTAGATACAATTTCAAGTTTTGTTTTCGTGATTTCGATTGAATATTGAAGAATTTGGTATATCTGCTAAATAATTTTTGAACACGAAAATATGATTGAATTTTAGTTGGAATTGTGAGGTAAACTTGTTATTTTTCAGTAGTAGTAGTAGATCAAGGTTTTTGGTTAAGATGTTGGTGTTTTTGTTGTACTTAGTTGAAAACTTCTTAGTGATGTTGACATTTGAAATTTTCACTTTTGTCTCTATAGATTAATAGGATAGGATTATTTTGATTCAACCAGTATAATGATCTTGACTTTAGAAGTGGATTTGGAACCATCATAGATTCCTAGGGTTTAATCGTATATTAGTATTGATTGGTTCATGTTGATATAGATAGATGAAGTTCGTATATGAATTCATAAATCAGGTTACAGCATAAAATGATTTTCAGGCTCCTTTTGTTTAGTTGGTTAATATGAATTTATCAGCCAATTTAATCGATCAAATCAGTTTGCTTTATTGCTTCCTATTTTGATTATTGACTGTTTGAATGTTTTGAATATAACTTAAAGATGGTTGCTCCAATCGACATGGAGGATGGAGCACTGGAGATCGGAATGGGTAAGCTAACTTTCATGTTAGGTTTTTTTTTTGAATTGTTGGAGATTAGGACACATAAATTGCGTTTCTCAAACTTACACAACTCCAGCTACCTACTTATTGATCCATTGGCATGTCGATTTTGTTATTATCCTTAACAATGGGGAACGAGAGAAATTTTGTCTACTTCTTTTAATTATAGGAGAGAAGGATTCTTATTGTTACTGTTACTGTTACTGTAGTTAAAAGTTTATTACATCTATATTTATGTATGTAACTGATTGAAACATGCTAATGTATGTTCATGTTGGTGTACTTAAATCAACATATTGATTTTTTTTCCTCTTTATAATCATTGCAGAGTATACAACTGTCTTTGGAGTAGCAGGACCACTTGCTATCTTAGAGAAAGTTAAGGTAGGCTATCTTTCTCCTTTGCTTATTTTGATGGTTATGCAGTTTTTGTACTCTTTCTGTAGGTTATGCAAGTGATCTCTTATGCTGTTTATACCATTATTTTTTTTCTTTTTCAAGGTCCTAAATATCAGGAAATTGTTAATATCCGTTTGGGAGACGGTATAACCAGACGTGGTCAAGTTCTACAAGTTGATGGGGAGAAAGATGTTGTGCATGTTATCCTAACTCAAGCGTTTTCCACCATCTCATTATGATCCCGTGTCAATGTAACTTCGAAATTTTAACCTAGTGTTGTTTTGTTGCCTTTTGCATTCAATGTCTTGTACTAGGTGAGCCGTAGGAAATTAGTTGGTGAGAAAGGTCACTAGTGGTGCAACAGGAACTCAACTTCCCGATGCATTACCCAGGTACGAGTATTTGTTACTTCAGGAAAAATAAACTCGGTGTCTTGCAGATAACAGACATGTTTTGTTGTTGTGTGGAGTAGGATATGGTTTTGAGAATGGGATTGTTTGTTTGATTGAAAACCTGCTTTGACTCATACTTGCATTGAAGTGTAATATAGTGATTTTTATGTTTCATTTTCATAAAGAATGCTGAAATTGTTGATATGATAGGAGGAGTTGTTGAGTCAGCGAGTTAACCTGCAGATCTTTGAGTGTGCGCTAACTGTTTTTGTCGTTTATGTTTTGTTTTATCTTAGCATTTAGGTGTCACTTGTTTTAAATGTATATATGTTTCCCTTTAAATATTTACAACTAATTTTTTAAACTCATCCTTGTCTTGAGTTGCAGGTTTTGGTGTGGTAACCAGTAGCATTGTAGGATTTTTCATATGCATATTGAGTGTTGTTTTGCGTTTAGATAAGGTTTTATGTTTACCCTGCATTATGTCAAAAAAAAAATTATCTTAGAAAAATGAGTTGTTGTAGGATTAAGAAGAAGGGCTTGTATTTTTCTAAGAGACACGGGTAAGTGTTGTTTTTGTTTCCTTTTGCATCCAATGTCATGTACCAGGTGTTCCGTAGGAAAGTAGTCAGGTGTCCAGTAATATCTTCTGGTTAGTTGAGGTGAATCATTGATGAATGTAGTTAAGCTCTCATTAGAATGAATGAATTGCTTGTAAGAATTTTGCTGAATTTTTCATATGATTAAGTGGAGATGGAATTTTATAAGATTGTATGTGAACATTTGATTTAGTTTTTATACTCAAATTGTTTGAATAGGTCAAGGTGGTGAGAAATTGAGTTTAATAAAACTGACCAGTTTAATTGAAGTATCAGCAAAGGAGTTAAATCTGTAGAACAAGTAAATGGATCAAGTTGAGTGGTTACCGGATTCAATAGGGAAGTTAACGAGTTTGATCAGTTTTGATTTGTCTGAGAATCGTATTACAGTCTTACCTGCAAAGATTGGAAGCCTTTCTTCATTAACCAGATTGTATTTGCATGCTTGTAGTGTTGACTGTTGTATCATGATGCTTCTTTAGTTCTTCTTTACCAATTAGGTCCATTGATAATGGACCCCCTATTCTGCCCGAGTCTTACCTGGATATTTCTGGTGAGTCATTAGAAGACGGCTGAATTATTTACCTTCAGATTGTGAAACAACAGTAAATCTTAAAATTTTGTGAATGTCCAACTTCCTTTTTCAGGGAGTTCCATTAACCCTAGTGAAAGAATCTATCAAGAGGAAATGATCCAAACTGGAATTTCAACAATTAATGTCATGAATTCCATTGCTCGAGGGCATAAGATACCTCTGTTTTCTGTTGTTGGTCTTCTAATTGTTTGCTTCGGTAATTATATGTGTATATGTACTGTGATATCTACTAAGATTTCACTCAGTACATATCAATATCTACTAGGTTTTCACTTAGTACATACCAATATCTACTAGGTTTTCACTCTATACATATCAGTATCTACTAGGTTTCCACCCAATACATTTCAATATCTATTAGGTGTTTCGTTTAATATTATAGTGTTGATCTCCATTTGTAAATATTTTTTCTCAGCATAACCCTCCACGTCGAATTTGGACTCAGATTGCATTATGATCCCGTGTCAATGTAACTTCGAAATTTTAACTTGGGCATTTTTCTAATTGTAAATTTTACGTATCTTTTTGGCCAGGTGTTCGAGGGAACATCAGGAATTGACAACAAGTACACAACTGTGCAATTCACAAGAGAAGTAAGCAACTGATATTTTTTCGTATTTATATGTGTGGATTTCTAGTGATTTTTGCACTCTGAAGGGACTAACTGATGCTTTTATTAGCCATAAGTTTTAAAGTAACATATCCAGTGATGCCTATTAAGTAGCGCCATGGGCTCAGACACACAGCTAAATGTTTACATACATATACTTATTGTCTGCTCCTCTTCTTTTCTTTCCTTTCTTCTAGCACTGATGTACTATTTTATTGGAATTTTATCCCTGTGGATTTGCGTTGAAAGCTTTAAAAGAACTAGGAGCTATGCGGTTGGTTTTCATTTTCTCTTAATAATTTCTTTTTGAGGTTCTTAAAACTCATGTGTCTCTTGATATGCTTGGACGAATTTTTAATGGATCTCGAAAACCCATTGATAATGGACCCCCTATTCTGCCCGAGGCTTACCTGGATATTTCTGGTGAATCATTAGAAGACGGATGAATTATTTACCTTCAGATTGTGAAACAACAGTGCATCTTAAAATTTTGTGAATGTCCATCTTCCTTTTTCAAGGAGTTCCATTAACCCCAGTGAAAGAACCTATCCAGAGGAAATGATCCAGATTGGAATTTTAACAATTGATGTCATGAATTCCATTGCTCGAGGGCAGAAGATACCTCTGTTTTCTGCTGGTGGTCTTCTAATTGTTTGCTTTGGTAATTATATGTGTATGTGTGTATATGTACTGTGATATCTACTAGGTTTTCACTCAGTACATATCAATATCTACTAGGTTTTCACTTAGTACATACCAATATCTACTAGGTTTTCACTCAATACATTTCAATATCTAATAGGTGTTTCTTTTAATGTTGTAGTGTTGATCTGCATTTGTAAACATTTTTTCTCAACATAACCCTCCACGTCGAATTTGGACTCAGATTGCATTTGTTCCTGCTAAGTTGAAAACTTATTTTAGCATTTATATTTGGTTTTTGAGTTTGAGACTACATTCTGAGTGTCTCACTTGTATGAGCACTAACTGATTTCAGGGAGAAGCAGCTGTAAACTAGAGCGATTCGCTTGCGTCAGCTGTGAAGTTATGTGACTGAGCCTGTTGGACTTCTTTTTGTTTCCTTGATCAGAAATTAAATGCAAGACACGAGTCCAAGGTAGAAGAGATGATGTAGGTACTTAGTATAGCATTACTATGCGTCAACCTTACACCAGAAAAGATGCATGCAATAGAAGATGTTGTCGTTATGTTTAAGGAGATAAGACATGAGAAAGAAGAGTATGCCAAAGTTTCTATAGAAGGGGTCACCGGTAACAACAACAATTAAACAGAGGAGGCACGAGAAAGGAGCGCCAACGTCGCCAGCATCGACATCGTTGCTAGCTATACTTTTGGTGTTTGAAACTTGTTGTACCAAATTTTATTTTCAAATGATTATCTATGCAGTTCTAATCAGTTGGTTGTCAACATGTTGTGGAAGTTACAATTTAGACTAAACATGTTGTAAATTTGCACTTTCATATTATAATATCCTTAGATGAAATATACACAATTATCGTAATCGATTTCAATACATTATAAATCAATATAATACAGTAAGTGATCATGTCTGCAATCCCAAATTCTACAGTCTTTAAGCACCTTTTTTATGTGCATGTCAAAAACCACCCAGTTTCTGTCAATACAACCAAATATGTACTGCAGTTTTTACCAGTATAATCAAATATGTACTGGCAGTTGACACTGTCAAAAACCACCTAGTTTCTGTCAGTACAACCAAATATGTACTGCAGTTTTTATCAGACAACCTAATATGTAGTGTGTTAGCTCATATTCTGAAGTGTCTATATCCTTTAAGAGTTCATCACAAATCTCTGTCGAATTCAAGATGTACTGTAAAATATGTACTGGGTAATGGAGAATATGTACTGTAGAATATGTATCGAACAATCGAATTCAAGATGTATTGTAGAATATGTACTGAGTAATGGAAAATATGTATTGTAGAATATATATCGAGCAATAGAAAATATGTATCTTAGGATATGTATTGATTAATATGAGATATACGATAGAAATATGTACTGAGTAATAGAGAATATGTTCGTAGAATATGTATTTAGTAATAAGAGATATGTACTCAGTAATAGGAGATATGCACTGAATAATAGAAAATATATACCGTAAGATATGTACTGATTGATAGGATATATGTATTGTAGAATATGTACTACTCAATAGAAAATATATACCGTAGGATCATCATGTGAAAAAAATGCTACAAACAACAAATCATGTGAAAAAAAAAACTGGAAAATATAAGTGAAAGGAAAAACACATTTGCTGATGGTGATTCTTCTAAATCACAATCTTCTATTGATTTTTGGGAGAAAAATATCGTGTTATCCTAATTCTTCTTAGTAAACTAGGGTTTCGTTGTTGGTGAATCTTCAAAAAATAGGGGATATGCTAATTCTTCTTAGTAAACTAGGGTTTCGTTGTTGGTGATCCTTCAAAAAATAGGGCTTTTGATGATTTCATATCTTTTCTCCATTATAGATCTATGTTTTGATGATTTTCACGTGATTTGATTGTAGATCTAGGTTTTCGTGGACTTTTGACAGAAGAAGAATTAGGAAGACAGAAAGAGAACGACGACGAAGGAAAAACGAAGAGATTTGGGAAAAACGTGTTTTTATTCACACGTATGACAAGTGGGTAGCTAAGGAATTTCCATATTTCATTTGATTTTGGACTTACGAATAAATGGATTCTCCCGAGTGGACTATAGGTTAACTAGGTACGGGTATTCTAGACCAACCAGCAAACCACCCTAAATATAATGGATGAGGGTATTTGTAAAGGCCCATAAAAAATAGGGGTATTTATTCAATTCCCATTAATTTTTAAGGTGGGTATAACTAAGTTATTGGAAGATCTTGAGTAAATGGCGACCAGACCATTTTTGTAACACTAGTGCCGCGAGGAGGGATTTGCATCAATACTAGCATTGATGGGGTTCGATTCGAATTCATGAAATGATTGACGACTGAATGATTTTATTTTACTTTTGGTTTACTTATATTTTTATTAATCCCAATCAATTTTGTTTATCACTTTTTAGGTTTCGACTATTTTTTTTTATACCAGAAGCGCAACTACCAAAAATCTAGTAGTTACCCCAAACCTAATCTATAGTCCACAAATTTATTTTGGTTCAACAAATTCATGAAAATTCCTAATTAGGTAAGTAAGAATTCACTTTTGTATGCATATCTATCTTTGGTTTAGTTTAAGTACGAAGGTTTGATAATTTGATATCGTTGAAGGTCTTATACGTCTATATGTTTTCACTTTTCGTAATTCGGTTTACAAGGATGGATGTAACAAAGGAATGATTTGGGTTTAATTAGTTCCTCTATTTTAAAATTATGGATATCAGTTGCTCTTGAGGTGTTTATGAAAAAGTCACCAAGAAGAAAATGCGGTAAAAACTTAAGTATGATAAGTATTTTAAATCTACTGCAGATCCATCACATTTATGATGCAAAAAACCATCTTTATTTGTACATAGATTTGTTCCTTTCTCTTTGTTTTGGTTTTGGTTTTGGTTATGAAATTTCGCGTCTGTCGACTGCCATATACTTGGTTGATTTCGGTTTATGGAAACAGTGTTTAAATAAGGATTATTTAACAATATGGGTCCACTAAACCCAGTTTATAAATATAAACCCGTTTTTTTTTACATTTCAAATATAGGTATATTATTAACTTTTCGATCCATTTTAGTTAAGTCCCACTACAGTTTATTTATTTACCCTTTACTTGTTGTTATGTAGGCCTTCAATATCATTTCCAGGTTCGACGAGCTTGGTTTAGGATCGTTTTATCGTTTTCAGGTTCGTTACATCATTTTCTCTAAACAGTTGATCATTCCCTAATGTCTTAGGGTTTTTGGTTGGTGGGGAATCGACCTTCTATATTATTTTTGAAGTTCGTCGAGCCTGGTTCAGAATCGTTACACCGCTTTCAGGATCGTCGAATCATTTACTCTTCCCACCAAGGAGATGTGGATCATGGGTAAATTGGACTAAAAATAAGTTAGATAACTGCCACCTTACACTTAACTGGATAGAATCTGTTTTTTCCACACACAAAAATCAGTGGGACCAGGCCTATATTCGAAATTTTCAACAAAAAAAAACGGATCTTATATTTAAAAACGCCAAAAAAAAAAACTATATTTGTAAATGACCCTTTAAATAATGGAATTTTAATTTGATACTATTTTAATTAGTTACCAATTTATAAATATTGATAATGAAAAAAGATAAAAGTATGGTCTATCAAATTTGTTCACTAAATTATAGTATAAACATTCATTTTTATTCTTTTTCTGGATCATATCCATATATTCACTTCTTTATGAACCCACCAAAGGTAAGTTTTCACATATAAACACGTTATCTTATCCTCTTTCTGCTTCAGTTATCATGGCTCACATTCCTTAGTCGTTATTGGATAGGATCAGTACTCCAGAGGCGAAAAACACCAATGTTGATTCTGTTAAGTATTTAATACCTTTTTATAAACCATTTTTTTTATCATCATCAGCCTACTCAACACATGGAAGAAGTAATGCAGGTTGTCCAAGAAGCATTGATAGACATATTTTTTTGTCTAAATTGTTCTCAATTATCTATTTTGTTAGTGCTCAATTTGGTACTTATTGTGTTATTTATGTGTTTATAGGTATTTTTGGGAGATAAACATTTGTGGAAAAATTAGGTAAAAAAGTTGATAAAGGCACTCAGGCGGATGACAAAGGCACCCCCACTCTTCGATAAGGGAACCCCTTCTTATTCAAAAAGGAGAAAATGGCGGGAATTCTCTTCACGCATGAAAGATATTACTGAGTTGTTAGAAACCGAGTTTTGTGGGATTTAAAGTCCCTTTCAATATCTAAAAGGAAAGAAGCAATTAATACAAGATGAAACACGTCAAACAGAGTGGTTAAGGCCGGGAAAAAAACTTGGAAAGTCTCTCTATTGCCGGAAACATATCACGTATGGGTTTGGGATAAACATTATATTTGGAGTTGGTTTTGATTTGATTTTTAGGTCCTCATCGTATAAGGATTAGTTCTTAGGGTTCACTAAACTTATAAATAGTGAAAAGAAGGAAGAAAAAGGGAGTTGGAGGGTGGCCGAAAATTCAGAGAAAGAAAATTTCTCACCTGCTAGAAGAAGAGAAGAATGCCTCAAAACTGTCGCTGATTACAGCTCCAGAGAACAATCGTTCTTTTCAAACTTTTTAGCAACACAGAGAACGAATCCAGAACGTGACAACCTTCAGTCTGCAACGCTTATATCTGTAGCAGATTCCCTGTGTTATTTGTTTTTGTTGTTTTTCTTATTTTCAAACACTTTTGAGCCATGTTTCTATCTTTTAAGAGTGTTTTGAGCATGAGGAGCTAAACATCATTATTGGGGCAACGGAGGAAGCCATTATTTCAATAATAAAGTGGTAAATTTCTTATGTAATTAATTTTGCAATTCTTTTTTATAATTTTTGCATTTAATTAAAATTGAAAAAAATATTTTTTATTAAACAATTGTGATTTCTTTTGATGGTTCATGCTTGGTCTATGACTCTTGATGTTCCACACTTTGGATTTACAATTATTATTCTGAAAATCTACTTATTGGTAATATTTTAGAATCATAATGAATGTATGAGTTGCATGATTATTGGTATTAATTGAATCACTTAAAAATTGGTTAATGGTGGAATCCTAAGTCTCAGTTTTCTTTATATTCTTGAATCAAATTTTAATTGAGTTTTCTGTTTAGTAATTAATTTAAGTCTAAAATAAATCTTCACAAGTCTCAGTGAACGAACAATTTTTACCACTTTTCTAAAACGATCAAGCATGCATATCAGAAAAAAAAAAAATATTTAAACACAGTACGTAAAACCGATCTAAAGAATGAGCGTTGGATCCTGAGGAAGGTGAATGCTACATTGAATCTGAAGCCGATGGCAATGAACATTTATGGTAAAAACTACCATAACAATTTTGTAGTTACTACCATTTTGTACAGTGAAAACAAATTATAACAACGACAAAAAGGCTACTTTAGATTGGGTGAGTAAGAAATACGGCACCGTATAACAGTTTGCGAGTTTATTAATAGTTTGAAACTGTTGGGCTATTAAGTTTCAATTTTTCAACATCTTTTTTAAGAAATTTCATGTCTCATGTCTCATATATTGTTGGTAGTCTTTTTTCAGTTTTTGATTTGCTTTGGGTTCTGAATTTGGGGTTTGCGGTTTCATTTATATAGGATAATGATAAGGTGGATGAAGAAGAGACAAAGGCAACAAAGAAAAAAGATAACCCTGTTTCAGATAAAAAAGAAGGTATTTTTCTTCAAGTAGCAAAGGCCACAGCAGAAACAACAGCTTCGAGGGACTCTCATGGATAAGCTGCGTTTGAATCTCCAAACCAAATAATTTGGTAATTCTAATTCGGATGGTGAGAGTGAGATGAGGAAAAGAAGTGGCACAAATATTCTCTTTTGTTACTCAAAATAGTCTATTTTATGTGTTGGGAGTATATATGCTGCCACCATTGAATCTATTAATAAATGGTTCCAATTCTTTTTCATGTTGGTTGGTATAATGTTAGAGTTTGTCATGTGATTTTGGAGCCGTTTGGCGAGTCCATTGAGTTAAATCTATTATTCCGACATTTAATATGAAAAGTCCATTAAGTTTTAGTTCAAATATGATTGAAAGTATTGATTGCTACGAATAGTTTTTCCTCTACAACAAGGGGAAAATTGTTGATTTTCTGGACTCAAAATTGATACAGCAGAAGCGGTATGATCTATTTTTGTTTTTGGTATCTCACAGTAAATTTAATTTCGATTGAATGCAAACTTGACTTTGTTTATCCCAATGACATTGTGTTGTTAGTCATGAATATCTTCTTCATGCCGTTATACAGTATGTTGGATAACTATTAAAAAATCTATCACGATAAATGACAAATAGCCCATGCAGTAAAAGAACTTTTATATATATATATATCCTAATAACATTTCGAGGAATTCCTTAGATTATGTAGCAGTAGTACCCAAAAGTTTTAATGAGTAAAAAAAATTGGTCGGAAAAATTGTTTGCTTTCATAAAAAATTCTAACCCCGTGTGTACCCAATTACCCATAAATAAAATCATGCGATCTCAAAACCACAAACTGACAGTATCGTATGCAAATATTGGAACCTAAAGAGAAATGGGCATTACGATCGATTTGGGAAAACAGAGGAAGTTAAATGTAAATCAATAGACAGCAAAAAAAAAAAAAAAAAAAAAAAAAAAGTCGATAAGATCCGAATACAAACGGAAGCAGAAAGAAAAAAAAAGAACTTCACAAAAAAATAAAGAGGGAAAGGGAAAAACCTACCTGTTGAACTGGTGGAAGCATATTGGTGTTGTTTTCCATTCTTCTGATAAATTGTATACTGATAATACATTAAATTGACAAACAACGGTGTCAATTAAAATATTAGAGGGGAATGAAGAGGCTGTTCGTGATTAGGGTTTGTTACCAAGCTTTGTCTAATCGAGAGATGGGAGATACTGAGAAGACATTAATTTGACAAACGGTCATCTTGATTAAACATTAGAGGAAAATGGAGAGATCGTTCGTGATTAGGGTTTGAGGTTTGTTACCAAGCTTCGACTGATCCAAAGATTATAAAAGTAACCCGAAGAAAAACATAAACTTATAGGAAGGGGCTAAAAATGAACGAAGGAACAAATGGGTAACAAAGGCAGTAAAGGCTACAAAACAAACAAAATCATTGTCGGATCAAGGAGATCTTGGTATCATTAGGAGGAGAGGGAAGATCCTGACCGCTAGTTTATAAGAATGTATCCTGGTCGCTGGGTGAAACAACTAACACAACTAGTATATCATACTCCTTCCGTTTCATAAAAGTTGAAGTATTTCCAGTTAATTTTTAAAAAAAAAAATAGAGATGAATATTTTTAAGTATTTTTTTTCCATTATACCCTTATAGATAATAAAATAGTAAAATTTAGAAATAACCTACCTTCCAAACTATCTTGGCTATACTTGGACTTACAAGGATTATTTTGGTCTTACCACTAAAAGTTAAAATAGGGTCACTATGAGAGAAAAAAAACTCTTTATCCAACTATTTATGGTATTAACTAATATGCTTGATTAGTATTAATCAATTCAAATGTTAGTTAAATTTAGTTGGTGATTAAAATTGGATTATAGTTAGTGTTAGATGGTAAGAATTAGAGTAGAGATTTTTTTTTCAAAGTTTGTAGAAAAAGGAGAAGAAAAAGTTGGGGAAAACTAGGGTTTTATGATTTGGTAGTAAAAATAAAAATTTATAGTCACGATGAGGATTCTAGTGGTGATGAAGAAGTGGTGCATCTACGTATCACCAATCAGATTATGAAAGTGAGTTCGATCCTACCAATTTGGATTATTTGTTGGATGAACAAGAACGTGTGAACCAAAGCATATTTGATAATTTTACTCAAGCAAATGAAGAATCTAACCGGGAAAATGAAGATCTTAATGCTTCCAATCGTCAGGTATACGTTTTTAGGATCTCCAAACATGTTTTCCAACCTTATAATCGCCCAAAAGTGGATTTTTTACAAGATTGTTTTCTGGGCTACGTACTACGCAGAATCGTATCCCACAATTTTGTATCTTCTGGAAAATATGAACCAGAATTGGCGGATGTGGTCATGAACAATGACCGATGCTGGTATGTATTTTGCCGGGATTGGTAGGTCAAATAATCGGCATATATGGACTCATTTATCGACTGATTTCATCTTTTGTCGATAGGTGTTGCTCTATGTGTCGATTCCAGTTGAATAAGTGCCCAGAAAGCTCCACTTTGCTGAATGCTAGAATCGCCACACAAGTCAGTTCACGTGTGTTGATTGCAGCCTTTGGGGATTTTTTCAAAAATGTAGACAAGGCAGAATCGGTTGATATGGGAGGACATAAAGGCCGATTTTATAGAATCTTTGTACCCGATTGTTTCCGTGTCCACCGATTTTGTTAGCCTAATTTTTTTGATATATATTGTAGATTGTTCAAACACTCGACGACGATCAACCTAAACTTGTGTCTCAAATGGGGCCTGATACTTCTGACCACTACTACACTGATTTGGTGTGAAAAAAGAGAGATGATGCAAAACAATGGTTTGTGGACAAAGGGATAAAGATCAAACAAGCATTAGTCTTAGGTCGTCGGTCAAGGCATGATCATTTGGAAATTGTTTGCGAGAGAAGTGGCAAGATTGAAAGTCACTGGGAAAAGGACAAACCGTATGTGAAAAGGACGCATAGGGTCTACATTACTAAATCAAAGAAGCATGAGTGCCTGTTTAAGATTATAGTGCATAGACGCGATGATGTTTATAAGATTTGTAAAGTGATGAATGGTTTCCACAATCATGATGATCCGGAATCTCTTATTCGACTCTCTGTCGTTTGTGGGTTAAAACCACATCAAAAAGCAACGGTAATTTCGATGAAGGCAAATACACCAAGTAATATCCTTAGGAAGATCAAGAAGGTTGATCCTAAAAACTTGTCTACTTTGAGGCAAATCTACACGACAAGAGCAAGCATCGGGAGGACGGAATGGGATGGTAGAGCGGTTATAGAACAATCTCAGTGGTTAGCCGTGCAACACAACTACATAATGAAGAAGAAGGTAGTGGACGACAAACTGACTCATATTTTCCTGGCGCATCCGAAGATGATCCAATTGGCTCAATGCTTCTATCAAGTTTTGTAGATAGATTGCACTTACAAGACAACACAAGTACAACATGTTGTTGCTAAACATATGTGGCCACACTTCGGGCAAACAAACTTTCTCGGTCGTATGGGGTTTTATGGATCGGGAGAATGAGGTGAGTTTTATTTGGATGTTGGAAACCTTGAAAGAAATTTACCTAGCGATCAAATGCCTAGGATCATAGTGATGGATAAGGATCAAACACTAATGAATGCAGCAAAGGTGGTTTTCCCGGATGCCAAATAATTTTTTGTACATGGAACATACAATGGAATATCAAAGCGTATTACAGGGGCCACATCCAGAGGCCAAAACCACAGAAAGGTAATACTCGTGAGAAGGCTGAAGATGATCGTCTTAGTAAACTAACTCGGGAGGAACGAGAGGAAGAGAAGAAGAGGATGGCCAATGAGTACGGAGATAATGAAGAGAAATAGAAATATTTTCAACATCATTGGTATTTTATGGTACATTAGATGTCCGAGGAAGAGTATAAATCTAATATGGAGAGTTTCAAATATGTTTGGACAAAGCTTGCCGAGAAAACGGTGGTTTATTGCGTGAAGCAATTGTTGGAGTCGCACAAAGAAAAGTTTGTGTACACGTATACCTACCAGCATATGCATTACAAGAATGAGGCGACAAGTATAATAGAAGGGTCTCATGGATGATTGAAAAAACTACTTCGGGGGAGTCAAAATAATGTGTTTATGGTACAAGAAGCTATCCATCAATACACCATCGAGGATATCAACAAGATTCACATCCAAATGGAAGAGGATAGGATGAAAGTTGTGAACATGTACTCCGATTATAGATCATTGCTACGGGGTATTTCTTATAGGGTGTTGCATTGGGATATCCATTATATGATAAAATTATAAGTATTTTGAGGATAACGCGTACGGGATAAATAAGATTGTTTGTTCTTGTAATATGATGACGCTCATGGGGCTACCGTGTCATCATATGATTTCTAATCAACCTCAATGGATTCCGTTTGAGCTTATCGACTTGTTCTGGAAGCAACTTACTTTCACACCAAACCCAATGGAAGATGCAAGTGAATCATTTGTAGACACGGATCTTGGGAGAAAAAATAATCGAGGGTGCTCCAACAAGAACAATTTACAACGACAAATGCTGATGCAAAACTTGATCCTCGTCGTTCACCCACATACGCAACCGGTTGAAGAACCAACTAAGCTACCACCGACAGGTAGACCACCTACCAAAGTGGATATAAACTAAGAAAGAAAAGAGTACAATGTACGGATGAGTAACCAAAGAGACCCTTCACGGCATGAGTATACCGAGGCTATGTATGAAGATGCTTCCGCTCCAAAGAAAAGAGGTCGCCCGAAGAAGGAAGAAAGTGGACCAAGTGGGCAACAAGCCAAGTCAAAGGGTTAAAGGGATCCCATCATTCCCATTGTTCCAACACAAGAAAGTCAAGCGAGTACAACACAAGGCGCGGAAAAGGTTCTCATCGTCCCTTCGCAAGACTGTCAAGCGAGTACAAGACGAGTACGACTAAAAGGGGAAGCAAGGAAAAAGGGGTCCATGGATTACCATCAAGAGTCGTTAACTATAAGAGCGATAATTAATTATCAAGTAACACATAGGGATGTGTTGGGTAGACCCCATCAAACGTGTTATACGATATTCTATGAGTATCTTACGAAACTCCCTTCAATCATTTGTCGATACGTATTATCTACCGACGACGTGGACGGGGATGAAAATTGTGGATTTCACGTTGCTTCAGAAAAAATAGGCCATTTAAGTTTGGAGAATGATGAGAACCTAACCCAATGCCAATATTTTAGAAAGATGATGGCCTTAAGACAACAAAAAGACAAAGAATTTTACATCTCGATGATAAGGGAAGGTACAATGGAAGATAAAAAAGTTGAGTTGGACAAATTGGTTGCTCGTGTTCAAGGGACAAAGGGGGGTGAACCAATTACCAATAAGCATGGGATGATTATGCCGAGATGTTGTCATCTCTTGGAGGATACGTGGAGTTGTATTGTTCATTATTTTGGGCAAGCAGCATTTTCTTACTTTCACACCAAAGAATACAAAGTTTGATGAATCGCTTAAGGATCGAAGAATTGTTATAGTCAACATTAACAACATACATTATATCGGTCTTAGGCTACCAAAGATTGTCCATTACCTCAATTGTGTAGATTCACTTATTTTCCAAGTTTCACCAATAATACCTCTAAGGAATGGCTGAAAAAATACGATCCCAACATGAAAATTTGAGATGAATTGGTCGAGACGGATCAAAACAAGGGTATAATTGTCTCAAATTAAGTACTTGGATTTTTTTTAACAAATGAACTATCGGATGTCCATGGTTTGTAGGTTTCATATACTGAACAACCACTCTTAATGAATGAAATGAATTTGCTTTTTGGTTACTATGAATTCTTGTTAGAACTTTTTAAAACAAAAGCAATTACAGGAAAATTTGAAAATGAGTTACTCATAATCGGTGGATATGAAACATACGTATCGACCGATTCTGATTCACATTTACCAGATAGTCAGTCAGAATCGTTGGATTTATAAGTTTTTTGTCCACTGATTCTGAATCTATTGTAAAAACCTGCAATTGTCGCAAGAGAGGCAGCTGGAATCGGTGGACACGTATGTCCATTGTCCACCGATTCTAGATCACAATTGAAAAAGATTGATATTATTTCCCACCAATCATTTAAGATAACAAAGAATAACGAAATTCAAACCATTCATATAACATATTAAACCATAAGTTCATTTATCCATCCACAAACAAAATAAAAATAAGTACCTGAATAAAACAACACAAACTAGTTAACGTGACAAGTCTTAGTTTAGGTTAGTCAACAAGTCTTAAAAACATTGATTAGGTATCATCCGCAGGAGGAGCGACACCATCAGCAGCAACAGCGATAACATCTTCAGCAACAACTTCTTCAAGGATTGCATCCTGGGCTCTCCAATTAGCAACATCTTCTCTTAAGACAGATGCCACTTCAATCACCTCCTCAAGCTCCTCCATTGCCAGCTGACGCAGGAGTTCCAGGACTTCGTCCAGTTTGTTCTGGCTGGGGCAACAGAGGTCGCAAATAACCTTAATATGTGGCTTCCTATCAATATCACACTGTCTTGTTAGACCATAACCTCTTTTACGACCATCCATAATGGCTATACAAATAAATAAATTGAACAACAAAAAATTCAATTAATAATCTCTAGTTCAGGCAATCAATAATCAACAAAAAATACAGCATCACACATCTAATAGTAGTTCAAGCAATCAATAATCTCTAGTTCAATCACCAACAAAAAATTATGTATATAATTAACATAACAGAATCGTTGGATAAGATCATCTTTATCCGACGATTCTAATTGTAAAAGCTAACAAAAAAACACTAAGCCAGAATCGTTGGTTAGGTAGCATTTTACATACCGACTTTTCTTACTGATAAAACACAAAAAAAATCATATCCATAATCATTAGATGTGGTCTGTAATAACCAATGATTCTCGCCAGGTAGTAGTAAAACATGAAAGCAAGGAAATCGGTGAATAATCAGGTGTCTTATCCAACAATTCCAATATAGAAAAGGAAAAAAGAAACATAATCGGTGGACAACAAGGTGTTTTATCCAAAGATTCCAGAATGAAAAATTAGAATCATTGGATATGATCTTCCGTATCCAACAATTCTGATAATAGTAACTATGTAAGAGGAATATGAAGCGAGAATTGTTCGATATGGATCCATCGTATCTAATGATTCTGCTACATGTTCTTCATGAATTATGATGGATCCATATCGAACGATTCTAGAAAAAACAGGACTTTGATTCAGGAAAGTGAAGGATTCTACACATGGATCTTTCACAAATGATATTATAAGAAAGGGTTTATAGAGATTTATCTTGTAGGTAACTCCGAATGGTGTTCTTGGAAAAGTTAGGGTTAAGGTTTTTAGAATTTGGAAATTGAGATGAAAATATAAAGTTTTTTTGTTTTGTTTTGTTTTGTTTTTGATTTGGATTTTGTTTGATTTGGAATATAGTAAAATAAGGAGATATTTTTCTATTTATATTTTAATTTAAGTATTAGGGATAATTAATGAGTAGAGGGTAGTTTAATGTTTTTTATAATAGCTAATTAGACACCCCTTATCTTACTCTCTAGTTGGGAGTAAAATTGAGTATGGCCAAAATAATTCGTGTTGGCCCAAATATAGGAAGGCAAACTATGATACAAATATTTATAAACTTTATATCTTTGGGAAGCATTTAAAACCACATGCGCAACAAATATAAACATGACTATCAAATTACATGTTTTTTGTACTAAAATTTAATAATAATAATCAATCAAAAGGATAATTTTAAAAATATTATATTGTTTAATAAAATAGCTCAACTTTTATGAAACTAAAATTTATAAAATGAATAGCCTAATTAAAAAACTTGCTCAACCCTAAACCTGTCCAAGTAAATGGAGGGTGTATTTTACTTAATGCATTGGCCACACCATAGAAACAACAGAAGATGTTATTTAACAAATGGTTGCATAACACCAACCGGGGTGTTTGGCAAATCAGTGGGAGCCTGATTTTTTTTTGTAGAAGGAGCCTGAACTTCCAGAATGATGATGCTCTTCTGAACCTAGCTATATTTGGGTCTACCCGAGTTATTTTTGACTTACCCAAAAAAAAATTCACCTAGGTGAAGGGATAAGAGGTGTCTAAAAAGTATAAAATTACTAAATTACCCTCACTAGTTAAAATTGTATTTATATCTCTATCCTTGATATTTCCTATCTATTTCTATTTCCCTCAAAACCAATTAAAAATTAGATTTTTTTTTTTGTTTTTCAAATTATTATTTTTTATTTGAAATTTTTTAAAATTTTGGAAAATTTTCGGGTTCAAGAACAAATGGGTAATAAGGCACTCACATGATGGCCGATTGTTCTTGATTTTCTTCGTCAATGAAGAACATCGACCAAGAATCGGTGGATGTTCATGCCCTCGTAAACCGATTCTAGGTTGATGTTCTTCATTGAACATCATGAGGAATCGGTGTATACGGGTGCTCATGTCGATGGATTTTAAGAAGTCACACTCTAGAATCAGTCGATATTGACATTCATATCGACCGATTGTTAAGAAAAAACTCAAAAATGATAGTTTTTTTAATAAAATTTTGCCAAGAATTGTTGGATAAGGTTCCCAACGTGTGTCAATTCTAAGGAACTCAAATTCAAAAGTTTTTCTGGATTTTTTTTTTTGCCCAGAATCGGTGGATGTTCATGCACTTATCCACCGACTATAAACTTGACATTATTTTGACTGTTTTGCTCATAACTTCTTCATCCAACGTCAGAATGAACTCAATCTTTTTACGTTGAACTCGTATTTTGATTCCATAAAATACAGAGCTAAGAATTCCTTAATTTTGACAAGTTACATTTGATGTCTTACTTCCATCCATATTTACGTGTAATACTACAAAACATCCAAGGAAGTAAGACAACAAATGAAACTTACCAAAATCAAGGAATTATTAGTTTTATCTTGTAGAGAATGAAAATACGAGTTCAATGCAAAAGGAATGAGGTCATTCCGACGTCGGACGAAGAAGTTACGAGCAAAACAGTTAAAACAATGTCAAGTTTTAAATCGGTGGATAAGTGCATGAACATTCACCGATTCTAGGCAAAAAAATTCTAGATTTTTTTTTGAATTTGAGTTTTTTAGAATCGTCGCACGTGTGGAATCTTTATCCACTAATTCTGGGAAATTTTTTATGAAAAAGAACTATCGTTTTTGAGTTTTTTCTTAACGATTATCGGTCGATATGAATGTCAATATCGATCGATTCTAAAGTATAATTTTTTAAATCGGTCGATATGAGCACCTGTATATGCCGATTCTTTATGTTCTTTGTCAAAGAAGAACATCAACCTAGAATCAACATCCACAGATTCTTGATTGATGTTTTTACAAAAAAATCAAAATTTCTCAATTTTTTTATGTTTTGATTATTCATTGACTATAATTAATTTTACAAATAAACCAATTAATTTACAATTAATACGATTAATTAACACTAATTAAATATATTAATTATTAACGTTGGATAAAAAGTTTCTTTTTTTATATAATAACCTATTTTATATTTTAGTAGTAGGGTCAAAATAATTCATTTAGGCCCAAATATAATGAGGCTTCCGAAGCGCCAATAGCTAGATGAAATCATGAAACCAGATAATTAAACTAACTCAGAGGTTATTTCCACAAATTCGAGACAACAGTAAGGGTTAATTTAGTAATTTATCGAAAATGTTGGATTACGTTATCCCTTTCTTCTTTCCCTGGTGCTTTCTACTCTTCATTTCACAAGTTTATACCTACTCTCCAAAGAAGAAGAGAAGGAAAAAAAGAAGAAAAACCCAAAGAAAATATGGCATCAACACTCTCAACACTAACCTCAATTTCACCAACATGTTATCCAACAACCTCATCATCATTACATTCCTTCCCGAAACAATCCCTAAGAGTCCCCCGAATTCATCAAAACCCTAATTTCACCTCATCAAGAAAATGCACATTCTTACCACCAATTTCAGCAGTAGCTGTCACTGAGAAAGTAGAAACTATTGGTAAAGATTTAACCAAATTAACATTAGAAGAAGCAAGAACATTAGTTGATTGGTTACAAGAAGAACTTGGTGTATCTGCAGCTGCATTTGCACCTGCAGCTGTTGCTGCTGCACCTGGTGCTGTTGAGGCTGCTCCTGTTGTTGAAGAGAAAACTGAGTTTGATGTTGTTATTGATGAAGTACCTAGTAGTTCAAGAATTGCTACTATCAAAGCTGTAAGAGCTTTAACTAATTTAGCTTTGAAAGAAGCTAAAGAGTTGATAGAAGGTTTGCCTAAGAAATTTAAGGAAGGTGCTTCTAAAGAAGAAGCTGAAGATGCTAAGAAACAACTTGAAGCTGCTGGCGCTAAGGTTTCCATTGTTTAGAAAATGCTGGTGGTCAGGTGAATTTATTACTATCCCAAGTTTGACTTTTTCTTTTGTATCTGACTTGTTATTTGTTTTTTGAATGAAGTGAATGGGTTGTTTTTGTTTACATGATGCTACCTAGTTGATTAAATGTGCGTTTCTTGTGAAAATGTGACTCTTTCTTTGTGTTTTCATTTTTTGAGCAGAAACTGCAAATTTGTGTAATGTGTGTTTCATTTGCATCTCTGTAGTTTGATTTGATTTCCATTACTGAGCAATTATGGGTACTTGCTGAGGAGATGAGATATATTTCCTCTTCATTTATGGTAATGGACGACTGTGGCCTTCTTCTTTTTCCCCCTTGTTTCTCTTAGCTCAATGAGTTGTGGAGAAGTAGAATAAAACATTAGTATTGCAGTAGTTCCTAAAGTGTGTTTGTTCCCTTACTTCCTTTCTTTAGATAAAGAGGAATGTTAGCAAGCTATTCATTAGAAAAGTAACATGGTGCTGTCCCTCATTCTACGGAGGTGATCGTAAGCACTCAATTAGAGAGGGCACGAGGGATTATATACTCAATGGATTGGATGAGGTGTAGCATCCTGTTACACTTTTGAGTAGAAACCTGCCAACATGTCTTATAAAAACATTTACCAAAAATTTGAGTTAGCAGAGAGGAGTGGAGAGAAGTGATAGCCCTTGAACATGCCTATTAACATGGAAATGGATGACAACAGCTTTAGCACATGTGGCAAAAAAAAATCCGTTAGGTCAATGAGTAGTGGAGGTAAATCCGTTAGCTCCGATGGGTTCTTCTGGTTCCCAACTACTGTTGCTAGGGGTCGGGATTCGAAGGTAAATCCATTCTGATGATATGTGACAAGGATTTTGACGCAGAGTAGAAGAAGCAAAGAAACAGCTTGAATTAGCTGGTGCTAAGGTCCATTTTATGCTGCTGCTTCTTGTTATTAACTGAAAACTGAGTTTGATGTTGTTATATATGAAATTCCTATATATTTAGTTGCTACTATTAAAGCTCCAAGAGCTTTGACTAGTTTAACTTCGAAAGAAGCCATAGAGTTACTTGAAGGATTGCCTAGGAAACTGAAGGAGGGGGGCATCTAAAGTAGAGAAGCAAAGAACCATCTCCATTTTATGCTGCTGCATCTTGTTATTAACTGAAATCTGAGTTTGATGTTGTTATTGGTGAAATTCCTATATATTTAGTTGCTACTATTAAGCTCCAAGACCTTTGACTAGTTTAACTTTGAAAGAGCCATAGAGTTATTTGAAGGATTGCCTAGAAACTGAAGGAGGGGGCATTTATAGTTTGTGTAGTAAAAGTCGTTAGGCGGGTGTCAGGCGGCTGGGTAGGGCCTGTCGCCTGGAGAGACTAGTTGTGGACTAGCCGGGGAGTAGTCCGGAAAAAATAAATGCATAAACCATGTATTAAAATAAATGTAACACTCAATAATACTTAAGTTTTGCTACTTAGACTCATAGAGCAGTCAAGAACTTAACCTAGCATTGTTATACTTGAGTTACTTACTACCTTTAAGTTTCTAAATACCTAAAACAACAACAGAGCAGTCCTAAGTTAACGAATTAAAAACTGAAACTTAACACACTCCTATTCGATTTCGATATCTTAGTCTTCATTGCCATAGTCCACTGTCTCCCCTTCAACATAACCAACAGTCACCCCTCTTAAGGGTTGTAACAGAAAGAAAAAAAAAGATGAAGAACCGAAAAGAAAGAGGAGGAGATGAAGAAGTGGCTGGGCGAGAAAGGGAGAAGAAGAAGGAAAGTTATTATGATATAAAAACCCTAGGTTATAACAAATATAAACCTTATTTGGCTAAAGCGGCGCCCAGGCCCAGGCCGACTTTTATAAAATCAGCCCAAAATCGGGTCTAAAGTAGAGAAGCAAAGAACCAACTCGAAACAGCTGGTGGTATGGTTTCATTGTTTAAAATGGTTAGGTGTCTCCAAAAAGTTTTCTAATTTGTTTGTTCTTTGAATTAGTTTGAATACTTAGTTGATTAAATGTATTTTCTGTTAATCAATTCCCCGCTTTTCTTGTGAAGATGTGACTCCTTTTTGTGTATTTTTTTGTAATTTGTTTTTGTGGTTCTATTTGATTTTTAAACTGAGCAATTAGGGGCACTTTCTGAGGAAATGAGATTTATCTCCTTTCTTCTAACGATAAACAGTTTTCTGAAATTGAGTTAATAAAGAGAAGAGTTAATCCCTGGACATGCCTTTTAGCATGACAACGGACAAAGGCTTTACTAGATGCGGTAAAACTTTTTGCTCTGTTAGCTCAACGAGTAGTTGATAAACAGGAGACATTAGTTCTTCGAGTACAGTGGCTCCTTTCTTTGTTATAGAAAAATCCGTATCACCGCAAAGTCATATGCATAATGCATTTATGCAAACCCCACATTGAGTCAAATCTGCATAGTGTATTAAACATCTTTTAAATCCTTGCTAACAGATCTATCATAAGCATGGCAGGACATATTAGTAGGAACCATCTACCCTATATTTTACTTCTAAGCTACATCTGCTCCCTATTTTTGTTTTCTGGTCCTCAACTAGCCTATACTTGTGGTTGAGATAAGCATTTCAAAGCTGCACCTGCATCCATACGGATGATAAGTGAAAAGGATCTTGGCTGGAGATGGGAAGATCCTGGCAGCTATCTGATTTGAATCAGATACTAGGGAAGTAGATAAACCATGTTTTCATAACCAAGAGGATATGGGGGAACTGTTGACATTGACATAATTGAGTACTTTTTGTGCTAGCAGTGTTCCAAAATTTAATACAATGATTTTTTTATAATAATTATTTGTTGATTCTGCTTCATTGAAGCTTTTTAAGCTTAATTTAGATTCCTGAACAATAGGATAACTTTATCCAAGTGTTTCTTATTTGTTCTGTTGGCGACTCTGATACGCAGGTATGATTTACTCAAACGGAGGGAAGCAAAGGGAACCTTGCCGATGTAGTACTTTTTTTTTAGAATTTGGTGCCTTGTATTTGTAGTTAGAAGGAGGAGGCGAAGATGGTAATATTGTATTCCTTTCTAAACAAACGAACTTCATTTTGCTTAATCAGTGAAGCCCATGGTCAACCATGTTACATATAAACCTCTTCTCCCATGTACAATGTATGTCCGCTTTTGTTACTGTAGCGACTAGCGATTTTTCCATAACACGTAAGACATTTGCACACGTGGATTTCATAGTAACGTCATGGAGACCAAGTGGAAATCCAACTGAAGGTCAACTGCATATAACCTTGGCATCGAATATTGAACTGCCATTAATTCGGTATGCTGCAGAAGGACATCGGACAATAAGTTTCATGACAATACTTACTACAGTATAATAGTATAATAAGTTTCATGACAATACGTACTACAGTATAATAGTATAATTTCTACAGAATGGTAGGTTAGTATAATTTCTATAGAATGGTAGGTTTGTGACCAAAAAAAGTTATTATTTTAAAAACATATTGTATTATTAATAATAAAATAAATTATTATTTTATAATTAAATAATAATTTTTAGGTTGGTGGTGAACAATAATTATACTTTAAGTATAATATCGATTAATTTTAAAGAGATATTATATTATTGATTAATTGTAATACAATAATGTTACTTCGTGTTTTTAACTGCACTATAAATTATTAAGGATAAAATATAACTTAATTTGAATTTTAAAGAAAAACTAATAAATTATAGTTTAAGAAAATTTAATATATATAATTAATTTTTTATCTTTTAGTAATATTATTATTTTATATATTATTTGAGACCTATTAAAGTTTAAGGAAATTTTTAAAATATATTATTGTTTTATAATTTTATCGAATTTATTATTTTAGCACTAAAAGCCTGAATCGGGACCAAATGTTTTATTATTACAAAAATACTATATTATCGAATATTATTTTAAAAAAATTATATTGTATAAGCATATTAATGAGGTTTCACCTAAATTTGAACGATTTTTTTGGGTGCTATTAGACCTGGCAACGGACCAGGTTAGGGTCGGGTTGGTTGATGGTGGTGAACCCTAACCCTAGCACTATTGCATAACGGGTTCAAAATCTTAACCCTAATTCTAGGCGTGTTGGTGGGTCGTTCTAATTCTAATATACTCATTCCATCCTATTAAAATTGATCATTTTTTTTCTTTTTTTATGTTCTATAATAGATGATCTTTTTTATTTTTATATGTTGTTTTTCCAAACAAATCCTTATTAATAACTAGTATTATTATAATATTCTCTAAGAAATATAAAAAAATACATCTGTTTAACCATAATTTTAATGGAGAAATTCAAAAAGAGTTTCGAAGATAAATTCTTGATCTACAAGTTTTATGTTTTACACGAATTCAAAATATCAACACAAAAATCAAGACAAACGAATTTAATTAGGACTAAATTTCTGCTTGTCAGGATTTTCCAGCAACGTTATGCAATATTGTAAAATACTATAAAAATACTTGTAGGCGTCAAAAACTTCTTAATATATATAAGATCTTCATAAATGTCTAATATGACCGGTAAAAGTTAGACAAAATTCAATTTTGTATCTAAGATATACTAAAAAATATATAGCATGTTAAAAACATTTGTTCATCATTAATAATATTTTTTAACATTAATTATTCATGAATAAAAATATTAACCATGATATAATCCTAGTCCATCAAGATCACATAAAATATATAAATATTAACCATGATAAAATCTTAGTCCATCAAGATCACATATAATATATGAGATATCAGGTAACCTAAAATTCCAAGCATCATATTAAATCGTTAAAGAAAAATTATATCGTTAATAATTTAATAAAAAGAAAAAACAATGATACTTATCGCGTTTAAGTAAACATCATTTTCTTTTGATCTTTTTGGAAAAATAAAACTTCTTAAATTTTTTGGAACAATTGCTGAATTATGCATGTAGAACAAATAAAATCAAAATATGAAAAATAATAATTATGGTTAAGACGTTTGCAGTTGTGTCCAAGATTGTGCAAGCAGTTCTTCGATGTCGTTTCGTCCTCAGGATAAAACGTCAGAGTTCAATCTCTTTCGGAATCACTCTTGTATGGTGAGAGGATGTCTACTCTTTCATTCTTGCTCAGAATCAAACTTGTCGAAAACTAAGGATCGAAGAATTGTTATAGTCAACATTAACAACCTACAATTTATCGATCTTAGGCTACCGAAGATTGTCCATTACCTCAATTGTGTAGATTCACTTATTTTCCAGGTTTCACCAACAACACCTCTAAGGAGTGGCTGAAAAAATACGAGCCCAACATGAAACTTTGAGATATATTGGTCGAGCCGGATCAAATCAAGGGTACAATTGTCTCAAATTAAGTACTTGGATTTTTTTAACAAATGAACTATCGGATGTCCATGGTTTGTAGGTTTCATATATTGAACAGCCACTCTTAATGAATGAAAAATTTGCTTTTTGGTTACTATGAATTCTTGTTAGAACTTTTTTAAACAAAAGCAATAACATGAAAATTTGAAAATGAGTTACTCATAATCGGTGGATATAACACATACGTATCGACCGATTCTGATTCACATTTACCAGATAGTCAGTCAGAGTCGTTGGATTCATAAGTGTTTTGTCCACCGATTCTGAATCTATTGCAAAAACCTGCAATTGTCGCAAGAGAGGCAGCTGGAATCGGTGGACACGTATGTCCATTGTCCACCGATTCTAGATCACAATTGAAAAAGATTGATATTATTTACCACCAATCATTTAAGATAACAAAGAATAACGAAATTCAAACCATTCATATAACATATTAAACCATAAGTTCATTTATCCATCCAAAAACAAAGTAAAAATAAGTACCTGAATAAAACAACACAAACTAGTTAACGCAACAAGTCTTAGTTTTGTTTAGCCAACAAGTCATAAAAACATTGATTAGGTATCATCCGCAGGAGGAGCGGCACCATCAGCAACAACGTCGATAACATCTTCAGCAACAACCTCTTCAAGGATTGCATCCTGGGCACTCCAATTAACAATATCTTCTCTTAAGACAGATGCCACTTCAATCACCCCCTCAAGCTCCTCCATTGCCAGCTGACACAGGAGTTCCAGGACTTCGTCCAGTTTGTTCTGGCTGGGGCAGCAGAGGTCGCGAATAACCTTAATATGTGGCTTCCTATCAATATCACACTGTCTTGTTGGACCATAACCTCTTTTACGACCATTCATAATGGCTATACAAATAAACAAAAAACAAAAAAAAAATTGAACAACAAAAAATTCATTCAATAATCTCTAGTTCAATCAATAATCAACAAAAAAAATACAACATCACACAACTACTAGTAGTTCAAGCAATCAATAATCTCTAGTTCAATCACCAGCAAAAAATTGTGTATACAATGAACATAACAAAATCGTTGGATAAGATCATCTTTATCAGACGATTCTAATTGTAAAAGCTAACAAAAAAACACCAAGCCAGAATCGTTGGTTAGGTAGCATTTTAGATACCGATTTTTCTTACTGATAAAACACAAAAAAAATCATATCCATAATCATTAGATGTGGTCTGTAATAACCAACGATTCTCGTCAGGTAGTAGTAAAACATGAAAGCAAAGAAATCGGTGAATAATCAGGTATCTTATCCAACAATTCCAATATAGAAAAAGTAAAAAAAAAACTGAATCGGTGGATAATAAGGTGTTTTATCCAACGATTACAGAATGAAAAGGTAGAATCATTGGTTATGGTCTGCCGTATCCAACAATTCTGATAATAGTAACTATGTAAGAGGAATATTAAGCGAGAATCGTTCGACATGGATCCATCGTATCCAATGATTCTGCTACATGTTCTTCATGAACTACGATAGATCCTCATCGAACGATTCTAGAAAAAATTAGGACTTTGATTCAGGAAAATGAAGGATTCTACACATGGATCTTTCACAAATGTTATTATAAGAAAGAGTTTATAGAGATTTACCTTGTAGTTAAATCAGGATGATTGGATTTTGTTCTTGGAAAAGTTAGGGTTAGGGTTTTTAGAATTTGGAAATTAAGATGGAAATAGAAAGTTTTTCTTTTGTTTTGTTTTGTTTTCGATTTGGATTTTGTTTCATTTGGAATATAGTAAAATGAGGAAATATTTTTCTATTTATATTTTGATTATTAGGGGTAAGTAATAAGTAGATAAATTTATATCGTTAATAATTCAATAAAATGAAAAAACAATGATACTTATCGCGTTTAAGTAAACATCATTTTTCTTTTGATCTCTTTGGTAAAATAAAACTTCTTAAAATTGTTGGAACAATTGTTGACTTATGCATGTAGAACAAATGAAATCAAAATAAGAAAAAAAAATATAATGGTTAAGACGTTTGCAGCTCTGTCCAAGATTGTGCAAGCAGTTCCTCGATGTCGCGTCGTCCTCAGGATAAAACATCAGAGTTCAATCTCTTTCGCAATCAGTCTTGCACGATGAGAGGATGTCAACTCTTTCATTCTTGCTCAAAATCAAACTTGTAGAAAACTAAGGATTATCACATAATAGTTTTTTTTCTCAATTCTTTTTTTCTTTTAAAAATTTAAAAAACTTAAAATTGATTTTTCTTTATAAACTTAAGATAAAGGCTGCCAAAAACTTCTTTATTTTTATGAAAATCTGATTTTTAAATTGTATATAGTTTGCCATATTTATTGCTTTTAAACTATATATAGTTTTCCTTTTTATGGTTTTCTCCAATGGTCGTCTAGATTAATAATTAAACTAGCACGATGGTATTTTAACTAACTTTCTATATTCCACCCAGGAATCTTGCATAATTCATATATGAATGCCGACTTATTATTTTTATTTGTTTTAGTAGTTAGATATTTACTCTTCAATAGTGCTCTGGTAATTGTTGTTGTCCACCATAAGTCATCAATGTTGCTAAACAAGTTAAAGTTGGGAATGGTAAGATCACTCTAATGGTTATGGGTATAACAACAGGTTCACTTGTTAAATTTACGGAGAAAATGCTTCAATACCTGGAGTTATAGGTTAACGAAAGTGATCCACGTATGTGATTTGACATTTGTATTTTGACTAAGAGTTTTTATTGCTTCCGTACGAGAGTAGTTGAGGTACTAAATTAAAGGTGGATCATTACGCAAATAACGTAACTATTTTTTTTTCTTTGATGTATCGGTCCATATGGTTTGATTTTTGTACTGAGTTAACAATGTCATATCTATTTTGAGTAAGGGGTCATTTACTATCTATGGAAGCCGAGGGGATGTTATTATTAATTTGTTGATAGTTTTTCAATTTGTAAAACTTTTTTATACTCATCGGAGACTATGGTTTTCTATCATTTTTATTTTTTTTTATCATTTTATTTAGTGCAGTTGTTATGCACTGTTGTGTTTTAAAATATTTTTGTTGCACTCACTTTTTTCAGTGGAAGTATTATATACTGGTTTTGTTTATTCATGTCCATTTACTTCTTTTTTTGTGTGTGGTTTTATTACTTTGAAATTTACAAACTATATTTTTCAAGTATTTTTTGTTAGTTTCTTTTCAGTACAGCTGACATTTTCTAATTGTTCAATTCAACGGGCTTTATCTTAAATAACCTATTTAGTATAAGATTTAATTTCCAATAATATTCAGTAAAATATTATTACCTTGACAATGGCCGCTGGTGGTACTGTTAAGTTAAGGATGTCCTTCATGACCTCTTTCGCATTCAAATCGATAACCAAGGGCACCATTTATGCTTTATATACATTTAGTGTTAGGTCCACAGGCATAGCTCATCAAATTTCTTTGAGCTTCCATGTATGTCTCAGTACCAAACAATCCAACCAATCGCCACATAAACTCTTTTTGTTCCATTATCTTTGAAAATCATTCAGATATGAAGATAAAAGTTCAAATTAAACTTACTTCCACTAAGAAACTGTGAGTACATAAATTAGAATTTGAGTCTGCATGGATTTTGTATAAGCTTCCAATTGTAAAAATAAATTCTTTTAATCCGGCTAGAACAAAGGCCTGTCAACCACCACTACCAGTGCAAGACCCATTAGTGCAAACTACCGCTCAATTACATAATGTCATACATCCTACAACAGTAAATGTGATATTGTTCGGTCCTAAATATATATAAGTGTTACAACTGATAGTTGTGATCTTTTTTCTCGTCAGATAGAAGGTTGTTGGAGCAATGAGTAGAGACGGAGAGATCAGTTATCATATAGCTGAAGGGTGTTGATATTTCGAAGACATAGAATTCACTGTGCATTGGCTTTTGGGATACTATTGTTATTTCTTAATTCAAACGATTCTTTTACAATACAATCATCATCGATAGCTAATGGGTAGGGTATACTAACGTTCCCATACTTATATGTGCAACTAGGCTTGGTTATTTGTAGGGAAGCATCCATCAGGATCTCTGCAGATACTAATTGTAACCTGTTTTAGGGTGAAAAAAATGTATTGCAAAAGAGTACTTTCAAGTAGGTTCGAGAGATCAAGTTCGAACAGGACGAGCCTAAACCAAGAATGGTGGATAAGATTGGGTAGGTCTTAGGGAAGGAAAGCAAAGAATATTGAGAAATATCATGTGATAAGTAGTGTGTGAAGAAGAAAGGATTATCTCTGAGATGAATCACTAATTTTGTATATCTTAGTTTCTTTTGTCTTGTTTTCTTCCTTAGAATAGATGAAAACCATCTATTTATAGTTCAAAGGAGACACACTGATTTTTCGTAAGTGGTGGAAGTCTGGGAGAGGTGGAGAAGTGACGATTGTGGTGATTGTAGTGGGGTCGTGTCCGGAAAGTAAGGATGACATATCTGACCACTACTCCTCATCCTCTCAACTGCTCTGTAATCGTCCCACTACTTGTTACCTTCTTGTTCGTGGAGGTGTTGCCACAACGCATGATTGCCGTAAGCCGCCAGACCAATACCCCAATGAGAATCCCCCAATATGTTGTATTTGATATCTCGTAGATAGTGGAGTCATAAACCACTATTGTTTTGATTAGGTCAAGTCAAGTCAAGTTAAGTCAAGTCAAGTCAATGACTTGCTAAGTAAGTGAGGCAAGTTGCACAACTCACTGAATTAGTGATCAGACTGATCGGTGTCGAGTCTGGTAAGTTTAATAGTCATATACCAACTTTGACATAACATGTCATAATTTTAATAGCCAAATATTAGCTTAGGAGCGACCTGGCATAAGTCTAAAAGATGTTTGAGACTAAAATTGTAAAGAACTTCTTAAGCAAAAAGGATTATCATATGAGATTAATGCTGGCATTAGGCCAGTATTGAAAAGAATAGCGTATTCTTAAGAGGAGAAACTAGCAAAGCTAACATTAGCTTCTTAGCGTAAATGGTAATGTGCTAGCTCTTTAGGCATAAAAGCTAATGTGCTAGTGTTTTGAGAGTGAGGCTAATGTGTTAGCTTCTATCAAGGAAGTTATATTACGTTAGGGCTAGGAAGCTAGCACCAAGGACATTTGAAGTTAGCACTTCTCAAAGAAGCTAGCTAGGTCAAGGAAACTAGTTAAGTAGTTAGCACCAATGTGCTAGCGCCAATACGCTTGTGGCCAAGGGCGTTTGTGCTAAGTCACTTGACCACTAGGCCAAGGATGTGGTAGCCATGGAGGACGCTAAGGCCACAGACGCACTTGCCAAGGACGCACTAGGCATGAACGCACTAGCTCATGGACGCTAGGCCAATGATGTACTCTCAAGGACATATTAGAGCTGGGACGTGCTTGGATGGACGTTTGGGATGAGACATATTAGGCCAAGAAACTTTGCCAAAGACGTTGTGCTGGGACGCTACACAAGACACGCTAGTGGCAAGACGCTTGTCCAAGGACGCGGGGGGCAAGACGCTTTGCTAAGGTCGCTGCTAGGCGGGACGCACTTGCTAGACAAAGACACCGTTGGCTGGGAAGTTAGCGCTTTTAGCGTTGGGGTTGGAACATTAGCGCAAATGCGCCGCTAAGCCAAGAGTTAGCACCAATTTGTTGCTAGGTCAAGCGGCTAGTGCTAGCTTGGCGCTAATGAGAGAAAATGCTAGGGTTAGCCTAGCTCGGAGGCACAATACGTCTTCGAAGGAATTGTTCCTTGTTTGTAGCGCGTCCAAGAGGAGTGACGCATAATTCGTGGCTTGTCTTTGAGGAAAGTGCTAAAGTGGCATACTTTAGGCTCAGGAGAGCAATGTGTGATGTGTTCGTTGCGAACAAGGCGTTAAGCTAGAATGTATTTTGGGGATTAAACATTAGCTACTCCCAGATTATGCGTACAACAACAAATTGATGTTGTTGAAATAAGAATTTAAGTATCGACATTGTTCTAAGAATAACACTAGAGAAGACATCGGATACAGAACAAACTCTGGGAATAACACTAGAGAAGACTCAAGTTGCTCTATACTAGTGGGCAATCCATCTAGGAACTTGAGACTTATTAGATAGACTACAAGGTCAATATAGAACACCTGTATTCTTAATTCTCATGCGGAATATAGGCAAAAATATACTATTTCATGTTCTGATCTGAAGTCAGAAATATGTAAGCAAATGTTCACATATCCTTTTATTTTTCCGTTGCTTGGTAGATGGAAATTTACAATTCTAACCCTTATCAAACATTCACCATCTGCACAACCATACTAACAAGACGAAACATTGAAACTTTACGAAGACATGTAAATCCATGCTGTTAATTTATTAGTTTGGCTCTTTTTTTTTTTAATCAGATGATAAATATCTCACATATAAAAATGATCTCAAAAATTATCAAAAGAAGATGATGTGTATTGCTTTAATAGAAAACGTGGAGATGTTCTAATTAAAGTCGAAAATATGTAAACATAATTCAATGGTCCTAAAGCTAGACTTGATTTTTTATCGCTCATGGAGTCTTTATAAATTGTTCGCATTTAAATTTCAAGGAATTGTATAATTTAGTAAGATAAATAATTCTAATCAAACGGGGGAAAGTCAGATCACAAACTCCGTAGACTATTTTTGATTTGATAATTGATTAAATTGGATTAGATTGATTTGGTATTATCTTAATTTGAGATAGTTTATTTAAAAAAAAAACATGGTTACATCCATCATCCATTCTACCCGATCTGATCAATTGACGGGTTTGGTGGGAACCTACCTATCATTCAGCGATAGGGTGGCGAAATAGGCCATATCATACTCACCATATTTAATGTGCAACCTTTATTATAAACCCTTTAGGAACAAGTTTCTTCACTTTAGAAGTCTTAAAGAAACACCAAAATTCGTCCCAAAATAGCTCATCACGTCCAAAATAGATGCTGGATCGCACATCCTGAAAAAAAGCCTCCACAAATCCGTCGCAAACGTTGATGCCCACATGTGTGAATAACACACTCGCAAAAAAGACGGCCTTCAGGCGCGCTGTTTGGGATTACACTTCTGCAACTGTCGAGGCTAATTGCAGAATCCTTTATCTTTTTTATTTAATTTTGTTTACTTTTTCATACACATAGTTGACATGTTTCTCCTGGATACTTTTTAATTTCTCCATCCCAACTTTCTCATTTTGCTCATAATTTCTTTATACGACGTCAGAATGACCTCATTCTTTTTACTTAGCTTCGTCTCTTCGTACTCTACAAGATAATGATAAAAACTTTTGGTTTTGAACGAGTTTTACTTGGTTCTTGATACTTCTTCAGTTGTAGACTTCATTTTTATAGCTATTTCCACTTCTTTTTGGATGATATACCTAATAAAAGACATAAACTTGAAAACAAGCATTATAGAAGGTAATATACAATAATTATAACTAAAACAAGTATGAAATACATTCAAAACATATAAATTAGACACTTATCACCTGCGTCCATTCCATACAAATGACAAATTTGAGATTTTCACCCGCGTCCAATCTTTTACCCGTCGGATATGACAACCGGGGGTGGGAGGATGAACAGACTGGACACGGGTGGATTGACAAATTTATAAAATGTAAATAAAAATAGATAAATGATAAATGATTAACAAGAATAATGTAGCTTAGTTGTAAAACTTAGATTACTGAAATTTAAGTAATGACAACATATCAAGAGTAACTTATGATATTGGAGGACTTCGAACAACTAAAAGTAAAATATTCAACGACACGAAGACCAACCCTAATCAATAAAAAACTATTTATGTTACCTACCAAGAGTACAATGGAAGGAACCACCATATGGAAAAATAGGGAACAAAATCTTCTGAAGAGGAAGATTAAGCCTTAATCAGTGAAAAACTATATATATTACCTATCAATTTTCTATAATTACATATATATATAAAATAGAAATATTATTCTTTAGATCGGGTGTCCAAGGGATGATTGACGTTTTATCCATATCCAACCCATAAAAACTATGATTTTTAAAAATTCACCCATTTCCGATAAATTAAAAGATAAATTAGATTCCATCCATCAAAATATGAATTTAATTGGATAAAATTGGGAGACATCCGCTGTGTCTCATTCATAATCATGATGTGTTAGCAAATTGGGTGTTGGAAACCACCTGGTACTCCGACTGAATATAATTTAAAAAGAGATACTGCCACACTAGATTCCAAATAGGTAAATATTTTATTCTATTTTAAAATCTGAGGGTAATTTTTTTTATACTGTATTTACTGATAATTAATTATTTATCATCCAACGATAAATTGAGGATACGTTTCGTTTCTACTAGTACTATTTATTACCATACCCAGGTAAAACTCGATTTCTACGCAGTTTCTTTCGTTTGTTGAAAAATAAAAACTTTAACCTCAACGAAAGAGAACAAAACCCTCCTTTTACAAGGGCAGTATTCACCAAAACAAAAACTTAGACCTTTTATTTTTCGTTTTTATGTTTCTCTCTCTTCTCACATGAATTCGATTTTTAAGAGATTGTTCAAAGCAAAACCTAATTTGTTACCAACATCCTCAGGTGGTGCTACTCAACAACCACAAGAAGAAGAGTAGGAGGAGGAGGAGGAGGAAGAACAAGAAACAGCTGGTAAGTCTCAAACCCTAATTTTATGATTTCTGTTTTTTTCTGTGTATCTCTATCTCTATTTCCTTTTTAAATAATTTTTTTTTTGTGGTGTATTTGTAATAATAAGGAAAATAATCTTAGAATTCATAAAACCCTAATTATTCTTTTTTTCGGTAGAGACGGAGATTTCAGTTGAAAATAATAGGAATGCTGAAGAGGGTAAATTATTTGATGTAGTAGTACCAATGGGTGGTGAAGGAAGTACAATTTCGGGTTCTGGGGAAGTTACTAGGGTTAGTGTTTCAGGGGAAGATATTTCATTAGTGGTTGTAGTTCAGGGTTCTTCTTCTGCTGCTGCTGCTGCTGCTGCTGCTGCAGCTGCTTCTACAACAACTACTACTAGTACTGTAATTCAAGAAACCGTGGTTAAGGAGATCTCAAATACTAGTGGTGAAGTTGGGGAAAGAAAGAATGACCCACTTCTTGTTTTTCAACAACAGGTGTTGAAGCATCAAAAGAGTGGTTTAGTTGAGATGGTGGGAAATAAGGAAGGTGGAGCAAAGAAAGAGGATTTGAGTGGTGGTGGTGTAGAAAAGGGAAAAGAAATTGAGCAAGTTCAAGATAATGTGTTTTCAGTGGGTGATTTTGTATGGGGTAAAGTAAAGAATCAACATTGGTGGCCTGGTCAGATCTACAATCCTTTAGACGCGTCGAGTTTTGCATTGAAGAATCAAGAGAAGGATCATCTTTTGGTTGCGTATTTTGGGGATCAAAGTTACACTTGGTGTAACCCATCTGAATTGAAACCGTTTCAAGAGAATTTTGGGCAGATGTTAATGCAAACTAAAGCTAAAAAATTTCATAATGCTGTCAAGGAAGTGTTGAATGAGATTGGTAGAATTGTGGAATCACAGATGACTTGTTCTTGTATTCCAATGGAAGCTCAGATTGGATTAGTTAAACCATTAGCTGTAAACCCAGGAATAAAGGGTGGAGTTGTTGTACCGGACTGTCGAATTAATGAGTTTTCAAAAACGCATTTCGAGCCAGCCAAGTTCGTTTCGATTCTTATGTACATTGCAGAAATAGTAGTTCCTCCAACTATGCTCGAACTTACAGTTTTTTGGAGACAGCTGGCGGCATTTAATCGGTCAAGGAGTTGTGGCCAAGTACCTATGAACCAACTAATCCTAGAAGAGAATGCTAAAAGTGAGGTGACCAGCAAAAGCCGCCAGTCTAATGGGAAAACAGGAGACCCTGAAGAAGACTGGCTTGCTTCTCCAACCATGCGTGGAATTAGCCAAACCTCGAAAGAGAACTGGCCAGAGATTTCAGGGGACAAGACGCACCAGAAGAAAAAACAAAGAACAATGGTCGACATCATGGCGAATGACATGGATGTTGAACCTGAAAAAGGTGAGACTGATGCTGCTGAAGAAGAAGATACAGGAAAATCAGTTTCGACATCCAGGAAGAGAAAGAAAAATGATGTTGATGATGACGGTAATATTGCTGATGGTGATTTAGGTAGTGGAAATTCGCGTTCTAAAATGGTAGAGAAGAAAGACAGGAATCAAGGAAATGCTGATGGTGAAGGAAGTAATGCTAAACATTTGTCGAGGAAAAGGAAGAAGAGCAAGTACTTGTCTCCTCCATACACAAACTTAGGCAAAGGAAGTAAACAGTGGTCTCATTCGGAAGATTCAGTAACTGAAACCCCAAAGGTATTAAAAGGTTCCCGTGTAGGGGGGAGAATGAAAAAGGCCATAGACCAACTTTTTGGGTCCAGTCCACTTGTTAAGTGTAGCAACAAAACATTCCACAAGGCTCCACCTGAGGAGTCTTTCAATTCCATGACATTTGAGCAGAAAAAGATTGTTTCCGAACATAAGACAAGTGAGATGTTTTTTGAGTTTGTCACTGCAGCTTTGGATCCTATGTATCTGAAGGAAAATCCTTCTTGCAGCTTAATCAAGGGCTTCTTTACAATTCATAGAAGCTCGGTGTATCATGACGGCTCCAATTACCTGATTTTTAATGGCGGCATGGCTGAACAGTGTGATGAGAATGGAAAACAATTAGAGGCTGACCACCAAACATCCAAAGACCCAGAATCTAAAACATTGCAAACCAAGGATGAGAGAATGTCGCAGATTCCAGATAATGATTTGAAAGAAGTCAATTTGAAGGATGATAAAACATTGCAGAGTCCTGAGAGTGCGGCGAAGATTATCAAAAGGAAGTATGAGAAGAAGCAGAATTTTAACAGTGAGCCAAATATTGTCAGAGCTAAGAATGAGAACTTGCCGAGTCCTAATGGTGTGCCCGTGAGAATGAAGAGGAAGTATGAAAAAAAGTTGAAGAGTCCTGAAAGTGAGCCTAAGAAACTGTATACAGTGGATGATAAAATGTTGCGGAGTCCTAATGGTGAGCCGAAGAGAGTCAAAAGAAAGTATGAGAAAAAGTTGAAGAGCCCAAATGGCGAATTCGATCATACTGCTGGAACAGCAAATCTTCAGCCGAATCCTGGCAAAGAAGCCAATGGTCAAACCATGCCTGTTCCTCCTGTCGAAGTTGGAGATCCACTGGAATTTATGAAGCAGACACTTCAGATGATGACCTCAACACTTGAGATGTCTGGGGAGAAGCTGTCACCAGATATGAAAGCTAAGTTAGAGTGTGAAATTAGAATCTTGTTGCAGAAGGTAACCAAAGGAGATTCATCCTCTTCCCAGTAGCTTGTTTAATCTTTCATTGTCTAAAGTAGGTAATTCAAGGACATGAGTATACGTCGGTAGTTAGTCAGTTTAAACATGTCATGCTGTTTTGTATTTCCCGGAAAGCTATTGATGTTGCTTATTTGCTAGTAATAGTAGACAAATATTTAGAGCGATTGATGTTTGCTTATTTGCTAGTAATAGTACACAAATATTTACGAGCACCGAGTGATGTTCTACCAAAAGGGTTAATTCATTTCCCTCTATTCTGGGAACATTTATGTTTGCACTGGGTTTCTACATTGATATACATATCTAGTTGCGTGGTTGTGGCATAGATTAGTGATCTACTTGAATCTCTAGTTAAATTGGTTTTAGATGGTTCATGGATGACTGGTGATGCAGCCAACAAATTGATCATCGTTCCTTTTGATTTATGATTGTGCAAAATGAATTTCAGTGAGATAGGCAACTGTTCGGAAGGGACCGAAGCTTAGTGCCTGCTAGAAATATGGACTTAGGTATTCTGATCAGATACTGGCATCATTGGTGAAGGGCTGCCTCTCGATGTTGACAGTAAATGTTACATGATGATGGTCGAGCTACTTGCTGGCCCCGTATTCCTGTTTGGCGAAGTGATGTTGAGATTGAAACACAACCACACTGGCACTGATTGAAGATATTCAATTTGTATTAGTCTCTTGAAATTTGGGATTGTACGCACATTAATGAACTTGCAAATAGATGTGCTGATAAGTTGGCTAAGTTTGGTTGTCATAGAGGAGGTATAGCTGCTTGGTCTGGCAACCCTTCTAATTTTGTTTTGGGATTACTTTTGTTAAACAACGGTCCTTGTTCTTAATAAAATTTTCCTTTGAATAAAAAATAAAAAATTCAGTTTTTCTTAAGTCTTACCAGGTGTTTGCCTGTGCACCTGAGAAATACGCTACGAACCGAGTGCGAGGATAATCATCATGCGAAACCCAAGCATACTCGACTTTCAAGTTATATGATACTTGTATGTATGCTGCTTTCGTTTGTTTGGTCGTGAAATCTATCTATGATTTCTTAAATACAAATTTTCTTGAATTCAATTCTAGTGTATAACTCGGGAATTTTTTAGAAGGTAGTCTTTGGTTTATAATTCCAAAGGTGTCACTATTTAATAATAAAAAATTTAATAAAACAAAATATTTACGAAAACTCCATTTAAAATTAACTGTCTAAATTATCCTTTCGTAATTTCAGAGAGAGAAAATAACCGTTTCTTATTTATCTCTTCTCAACGGACATTTCCTCATCTATCATTTCGTAACAGCATTTTCCCTTCAACCTTCTCTTCTCTTCACTCAAAAATATAAATCTCATATCTGAAACCAATTTCAATTTCAATTTCAAATCTCTATTCTTCTTACTTCACAAATTTCAGATCTGAAACCAATTTTACGAACTGAATAAACAGAAACCTAACCTAAAATCGAAACAAATCACTGAACAAAATCAAAAATGGTGAAGAAACAAGAGAAAAAGAAAGATGAAAAGATCGACAAAAAACTGTAGAAAACAGTGAAGAAACAAGAGAAAGAGAAAGATGAAAAGATCAACAAAAAACTTAAGAATACTGTCGAAGATTCTTCAAAAGGTAAATCGAAGTTTCATTTTTCTTCACTGATTATTTATGGTTGAAAATCAACATGCATCAACGATTTTTGGTTTCTCAATTTTGGTTTCATCAATGAATTTGCATAATTAGGTTTTATCTCTTATCATCTGTTTGTATCATAAATTAGGTTTAGGTCTCATCTGTTTTGAAATCACTGGTTTCATAATTAGGTTTCAATTACATTTGTTTTCACCTTATTTATTCACGGTTCAATTATGTTTTGGCAATTACGTTTAGTTTTGGTTTCATCATTTCACTGTATGGTTGAAACCAACTTTGTTGGTGATTTTTTACTGAATGGATATTTTGATGGAACCAAAATTGGTTTCATGATTTTCACTGTATGGTTGAAAACCAACTTTGTTGGTGTTTTTTTACTTAATGGCTATTTCGATGGAACTGAAATTGGTTTCATCATTTGCACTGTATGGTTGAAACCAACTCTGTTGGTGTTTTTTTACTTAATGACTATTTTGATAGAACCGAAATTAGAACTTGATTTTTGATTTTTTACTGAATTTTAGACATTACACTCAATCGGGCAAAATTGTCGCTCTGCAATTGAAGCTTTCATCGATAACATGGATTATAGTCCAGAATTTATATTCGTTCCATTGCTCATAAAACTTGGTGAAAAGTTGTACCACTGGACATTGCTAGCTTTTGATAATGAGACAGGAGAATTCTCTCACTACAACTCCATAGCTGAAACTGAAGATGAATGCAGCAAAAGTGCTGAAAGCATGAAAGAAAGAATGGTGTCAGCATTCAAACAACATGTTGCAAAGCTCTCACTAGAGCCGGCAAGTCAATCAAAAGAATTCATTTTGAACACCCCTTCGTGTTGTCAGCAAGATGTGTAAGTACTTTAAAAGAACTTGTTTTTAGAGATCTTCTCTTCACTCTCTTCATTTAAATCCCTTTTTGTTTTGTTCAATTTAAACATCTTGTTTTGTTAATTTCAGGAATGATTGTGGTCTTCATGTTTTCTATTACATGAAGAGCCTCTCGAAAGGAAATTTTTCGTCTGAAGCGCATATAAAACAAAAGGTGCAGAATATAAGGCCAAAGCGGGCATGTAAGATCCTCCTTGATAAAGGTACAGACTATGAGGCCAAAGTTGCAATTTAAAGTTGACAGTTTTAGTTTGTAATTAAATGGATTGCAATTTTAGTTTTAATTTCAATTTAAAATACTTGTGTAATGATTTCAGTTTTTGTTTCAGTTGGAATTGTTAGACATATTTGGTTTAACATACTTTGAACTTTTATAAAAACATCTCAATTTGTATGTTTATAAAGATCTTAGTTGATGGAACAAAAAGTTAAAACCAAAAAGTGTTTCAACATAATGCAGAAAAGCTAAAACCTTAGGCATAAACCTTTAGGCCTGAACACTTAGGCCTAAACCCTTAGGCATTGAGCCTTAAACCCTTAACCCTTGAAACCTTAGGCGTTGAACAAACATATCACAAACATAAAATTTCCATCACATTCCAGATGAAAAAAAATAATGGAACCAAAAAAGTTCCATCATTTTTTGGTTACATAATATTCCAGATGAAAAAAAATGATGGAACCAAAAAAAGTTCCATCATTTGTTTGGTTCCATAATATTCCAGATGAAAAAATGACGGAACCAAAAAAGGTTCCATAATATTCCAAATGAAAAAAGAATGATGGAACCAAAACAAGTTCCATCATATTAGAGATGAAAAAAAATACTGAAGCATGTTACAAAATATGAAACCTATTTTGGTTCCAACAAATTATAAAAGCCTGCAACACTGACAAACTTAATCTAAAATTAAACAAACATGAAACACTTGCATCAAATTAACATGTTTAAAAGAGAATAAATGAAAAGAAAACAGTCAAAGAAAATATGAAATTGGTGTTTAAAACATAATGTAGTCGATGAAATTGAAAGTCTAAATAAAAACTGAAACTGAAAGTCGATGAATTGTAGTCGAAATGACTTCACATCTGCCGCGCATGGCATGTCCTTCGGTTATGGGAAGTCAAACCATGGCATCCACCATAAGTTCTCATCCTTCTTCTTAGGAATTGAACCTGTATTAGGAATTTTCTTCTTCTTCCTTGGACGACCTGATTGTGGTAGAATATCAGGACCAAGAACAACAGATTTTGGAGACACTATCGCAGGCTTTTCAACTGTGGGGACAAGATTAATTGCTCTTGCATACGATTCTCGGTAGAAATTTACTGTAAAGTAGAACTCGATATACTTATACGGATCTTCTCCATTCAACATGATACAACGGACAACATGGGCACAAGGGAAACCGTTGATGCGCCAACGGTTGTAAGAACATGTTCTTCTTTGCAAATTGACCGTTTGTGTTAATGTCGAATGAACTTCAAATACATATTGCGATGAATTTGTGACACTGTATTCACGTCCATGCATCTTGTTGTTGTAGAGTTCAATTTTAAATTTTGAACATAAAGTTTCTCGCCACTTCAATGAGGTTGCACATTCCTCACGACGTACACACATTTGATTCATAAGCTTCACTCTGATCTCATCAACCATGATGGCTATAGGCTTCTCTCTCTCTTCAAGGATCCAACCATTGAAACTCTCAGCGATATTCGAACACAACCTACCATAACAACGACCCTGGAAATATTGCTCATCTATCTACCAGAGCTCTACTCAGATAATCTTGTAACTTCTGATATTTGACCTGCATAAACTTCTCCCAAATCTCTGAAAAATCTATATGTGTATTAGCATACTCATATTTTTAAAACAATCCCAACACATAATTGTTAAACCTTATTGGCCTTCGGTAAGTATGTATTGATACCGTTTTTCATATGCCAGAAACACCAACCATGAATAACTTCAGGGAATACATCAGGAATTTGATTCACCAAACCACTACCTCGATCACTCAAAAAAGTAAGATTTTTTTTCGACAAGGAGAAACGGCTTCCTTTAAATTCTCCAAAAACCATTTCCAGTTCGCATCATTCTCCGATGAAACCACATCATAATCTAAAGGATAGATTTCTGAAAATGAACACAAACAGAACAGAAAAAAAGGTTTCAACATACAAATGATAAAACAAACAGAAAAAAATGATGAAACCAACAGAATGTTTGAGAACCTTACCGTCATTCCCAGTTAGACATGTTGTTGCCATGATATGACCAAGGTATTTGCTTTTCAAATGGGCTGCATCAAGGAATAATAAAGGACGACATTAATTGAATCCAGGAATGCATGCTCGGAAAGAAATAAACAATCTCTGAAATTTTTGAGTCCAATTTTCAACTTCCAAAACAACACGAGATTCGGGATTGGTTTCAGTCAATTTGTTGGTATACCATTTCAAGTGCATAAATGATTTCTCGTTTTCTCCTCATGTAATATTCAATGCATGCCTCTTCCCTGATATGCATAATAACGACTAATGTCAAAGCCATACTTTCTTGTAAACTGATTCATAATATCCTTCATCTTCTTCTTTGGATTCTGTTTAATCTCATCGAGAATCAAGGTACTAATTAGTTTCTTCAACACATGTGGTTTGTTAACAACTCCACCACCACAAATATGTTTCTTATTTAACTCCTTGATAATAAAAGGACTACCTTCAACACCATCAATAAAAACAACATATATATGCCATTCACATTTCTCCTCTTCTTTCTTAGCACAACATGCAGCCATCCTCAACTTCTCATTCCTTGTCGTCTTAAATGAATACCCAGATGTTGCATGATATTTCAACAAATCAGATCGAACTTGTTGAACACCTCCCGAAAACACCTGATTAACACCCTAAAAAATGCCTAACTAAAGCGCATACTTTAACTGTTCTTTCACTTTATAGGGACATCGTAATCAACTAAATTTGTAAGTCCTGCATGCTCAAAAGGAATAATTCCTGAACTTCGTGGCTGCTCAAAAGGTATAATTCCTGAAATTCCTGAACTAGAACACCCATCTCTATGCCTTACATGTAACTCAGGAGATAGAAGCTCATTAAAAAAAGTAAATAAAGCAACCGATTGAAGATCAAAATCACAATGGATAACCTTTTGCTGATCACCAATTATGTGAAAAATTTCTATAGAAAGAGGAGAAAATTGACACCAACTTGAACATATACTACCCTTCAAATCAAAAAGAGATGCTTGTAGACCAATACGAAACGATAACGTACCTTGTTTGTGAGATATAACCGCAAGAACAGATTCCATAATCTACAAGACAAAAGTATGAAACCAAAAAAGGTTTCACTAAATGTGAATATCAACAACAACAACAACAAAAATTGGTTTGAATAACAATAACAACATAACCATTTTCATTCCACTAGATTTGGATAAGAACATCAACAACATAACCAAAAATACCGTATAGATTTGAGTTTCATAACCAAATCAACTCGAAAATTAAAATACAATAAAAAACAAAAGAAAAAACAATTACCTGAAAAGTTGAATTTGAGTCCCCGGTCAATAATTCGACTACTACAATAGCTTAATTTGAAGAAGAAGATGATCAAATTGGAAGGACAAATTGTAACTTCAGTTGGATTCTTCAATTCAATATCTAATTTCAAACTGAAAATTATTCGAAGAACAAACTGAAAATGATTCGAAGAACAAACTGAAACTGTAAATTCTTTTGTCTTTTTCAATTAAACTGAAACGAATACCATATTTGTTCTTCAAATAAACTTTTAGCAGCTGCTCTTCTCTTATTCAATCAAATTGAACCTAAAAATTACTTTTTGAGTTACAAATATTGATTTAACCGGCGTGAACATTTGAATGTTAGAATTGAAACCCTAAAAACTAAGACAATACGAAGACGACGCCGGAGAAGATTTTCGATTCTCTCTGGATCTGTTTTTCTCGGAGAAGATTTGTTTTTCTTTCTCTAAATATTTTCTTCCGCCAAAACTTTCCTTTAAAAAGCTTAAGAAATATATACGGAAGGGTAGGAATGATATTTTAAAAAATAATAAAAGCTGAATTTAAACATTTTTAATAAAAATGAAGTTTTTGTCTCATTTTTATTTCGAATGGTTTTTATTTGTAAATAATTATATGAGAGGAGTTTTTGTACATCAAACTTGGTCACCTTAGTGTCTTACTGCTAGTTATGTTTAGGAGGATCAAATAAGAAAAGGAAAGGTTTTCATGTCAGGTCACAACTCACAAGCCGAGAAATAAAAATAAATTGAAACACAATTTGGCAGTTAGATCAGAAAAAAAAAAAAGGCAGTAAAATTCATACAAACAAACCATGACAAGACATTAAGCCGAACTCCCCAACCTATGTTATTTGTCATCAATCAGGAGAAAATTAAAAATCCAAAATTCTTCTCTCCTGATACCTTCATTTCTAGGATAGCAGTAAACTACAGCACGCCTGAAATCAGCTCCAGGAACTTATTCTTCATCGTCGTGTTAGTGGGTGAGAACTCATCCAAATTACAGGAAAATTTGTGGATTATGGCATTTCTTAATTTTCTACAATTCCTGCCCATAAGATCATACATCATGTCTGAACAAAACCCATAAAAACTTACATAAGTTACAACAGTGGATCACTTCATTCCATCACCGCGACACTGCCGATAGCTTTGAGTTTCTCTATAATTCCATCAGCCTCCTCCTTGGTAACTCCTTGCTTAATTATGACTGGCGTCTTCTCCACTAGTTCCTTAGCCTCCTTCAATCCTAAACTCATAAATGCTCTAACCTCTTTGATAACCTTGATCTTTGAGGCCGCATCAAATTTCTCAAGCTTCACATTGAATGCTGTTTTCTCTGCCTTCTTCTCTTCTACCTTTGCAGAACCAGCAGAAGCCCCACCTGGAGAACCAAGATCCTTACCTTCTGACTCAATTTGTCGCATCTTAGGGTGTTGTAGCTTGTCTCTTAGAGTGGGACCAATCTGTGCGAGTTCTTCAGGAGGTAAGGCTGCCATACGTTCAGCAAGCAGAAGGATCTTGTCCGACGGTGGGGGTTTAGGGCCATATGGATCATAGGAGGCTGGATATTTATACCTCTTTGGCTTATCCTTTGGATCTCTGGGGACATACTTATGGATGAAACGACATTGCGGCAGACCGATTTTTTCCAGGAGAGTGGGAGGGATACAAGTAGTTCGAAGAAATGCAATGAGCTTCATGGTAATATAATCAGGGGAAATCAACTTTTCGTGAGATGGAATGATAGCAAGTAAAAAGAGCGATCCTTATTCTCTTTCCCTGCAAATACAAATTGGTTGATATGTAACACCCTTTGCCCACAATACAGAGAAACCAAGACATGTCATAACATTTTTCTACAAATATATCCTCTAACCTTTCCAAATTCTAAGAGGAAATATATTAAATACCCTGACAAGTCAATTTCCTTCAAAGATAACTCATAGCACTGTTCGAATTGGCTGTGGCACTCCATGTCATAAAACAATCTAACCCATATGTAGCTCATTGTAAGTAAAGAGAAAATTTATGGTCCAAGGAAACATATGTTGTCACTAAAAAACTCGAGCAACAAAACACTGGAAGTTACTATTAGAAATTAAAGAACAGCACCACGAGCATCTGTTATGCATACAATCATCTAATTTTTTGAAAATGAAACTGTGACCGCCTTTCTAAAATTAAGAATGCAAAGACTGCAATCTAAAAATAAATAAAGAAAATCACATATCCAACCATCCTTACCACAGATTAAGGAAATTTATAATTCATTTTTACAAATAAACACATCTTAGATTCTTGGAATACAACTTTTTTCCAACTAACTTGTACCTACTAATATTGTTTTTAACCATCAAACAGTGAATTATATAAAACATATCTTCTGAAAGTCATTACTGCAGTCTACAAGTATGGTCCCTCAGTTTAGTTCCAACAAAAGACAAGACCCTAAACTCTAATCCTAGAGAAACATTCAAAGTGAAACCAAGAAACCCCATTTTATCTAGTTTAATAACTACCCTACGATTTGATAATCATGCTATTTAGATACAAAGAACGAAACCAAAAAATCCCAAAGCAAAGAACAACAACAGACAATCCAATAACACCAGTTGACAACTGTAAAACAAATACTACTAATCTTACTTAACTAAAGGCATTTGGTCGAACAGGTAATGTGCAATATACCAAGTTGAACTATATGCCCAGTAAAATGCCCTAGATTCGAAAAATGATCACAACGAGCAAAAGCAGATAACAATCTGGAATCAATGAACAAAACAAAACATTAAAATTGAGACAAAATTTGTTAAGAAAACCCCTAAAAGGAAGAGTACATGAAGAAGGTTTCTGTTGATGAATGATTACCTTATAGATTAGCTGATCGAGATCTTTGAAGTTTAAATGGTGAGGCTTAGAGTTTAGGAGAAGCGAAAGGGTTTTGGAGATGGAGAGAAATGTTTGATGTGAAATCACACCCTAGGAAATAATAATAAGGCACACACTGGATTTTCTGGGCTTGGAACGAATGCAAAACAAACTTACTAAATACATATTCATGTCCAATAAGGAAAAATTAGGAACGATTTTTTAGGGACCCCTGAATTTGAGGGACCATCCCATCATTTTACTAAGGTTATTAGAAAATAATTTTTAGCGTCGCATATCTATATAATTTTAGTAATAGTTAAAATATTTTTATTTAATTAGAGTTAATAATTAGAATTAGTTAAATTAGTTGATTAGTTTTATATAAGATTAGATAAAACATTTAGGATAGAGAATTAAAATTATTGTGAGAGGAAAAGAAGAGTTTTTGAACTTTTTTTGAAATCTATATTTGATGATTCTTAAATTTAAAATGAATAACTCTTGTGCAAACTAGGAGGAGTTTGAACCTTTAAATCATAGAAGAAACAAATTATTCGTCAATCTTCACAACAATTCGGTAATGGATGATTCGTTAGATGGTGAATGCGTTCTTCCCGAAAATCAATCTCAATCCCAAAATCAGGATTTTTACGAGATTAACAAGACCACAACGAAGAATATGTAGATTATAGTGTTTGGGATACTCAATTATACTTGTTAATGTGTTTTTTTTTTACTTGGATTGACTTTAATTTGGTGAAAATATAAACTTTTATGGCTAGGAAATGAAAACCAGTAGAAAGTTCGGTTAGGTCGCTAAAAGTCCGGCTAGGGAAATGAAGAACATGTAGGAGCAGAAGAGTTTTGAAAAAAGTTCGGTTAGGTCGATAAAAGTTCGTCTAGGAAAATGAAGAACAATAGAAAGTTCGGTTAAAAAAAAAAATTTCTTCTCAACCAAACTGTTTTTGATGTTCTTCCTAAATTGAAAGTTCGTTCAGCTCGCTAGGGTTTACTAAAAATGTTCTTAACCGAACTTTACACTGAAACTACTTCTTAAACCCATATTTTTATAATTTCAACTCGAGTTAATAATCAAAAACATATAAAAATGAATGGTTTTGCCAGGAATTACCTTCTAATGTTTACAAATCGGCGATTAATAGTTTGGAAGGTGAAGAGGGAAAAAAGGAGAAGGATCTTCTTTTGACAATTCAATTAAGAGAAGAAAAGAAGGATTTGAGTTTGTTTTTGTTTATATAAAATAGTTTTAAGTTTAGATTTAAGATTAGCATTAGATTTATATATGTTTAGGTTTAGATGGTTATTATATTGGGATAAGTTTAATAAAGGATAACTTAGTTATCTTCTTCCATTAGGACATCCCTTAGCTTTATAGGACGGATGGGCTAAGTATAGAAGGATAGTACCACTAAAATGTTCTGCTTGTATAATAAAGAAATCTCATATTTTTTCTCTCCTTAGTAAAGTGTCTGAAGAGCTCTTATACATTCTATGTTTTCAAGGGTATAATTGGCAAGCAAATGAGAATATAACATAAAATATTGCGCTTTGAAATTTTATAAATTTTATCTCGTTGGAAATCTTCTAAAGAGATCTGCACAACGAGTACAAACAACAATATCAAGTTTATTTATTTTACGAAAAAGTCGGAGGTAATTGTTCTTTTAGGCACAAATGTCGAAAACTTGATACATAACCATTATGCAGCCACTGCAAATGATGCATAACATATTATGCAGATACCACAAAGGATGCATAACACATTATGCAGTCATATTTTGGTTTATGCATCCACTAATTTGGTTATGCAACCACTAAAAAGATGTATATGCCTAAAAAATAGCATTCAAATAAAAAAGGATGCATAAAGAATTACGCAACCACTAAAGGAGGCATAACACATTGTGCAACCATATTTTGATTCATCCATCCACTAATTTGGTTATGCAATCACTAAAACAATGTATATACTTAAAAGTTAATATTCCAAAAAAGAACAAGATGCATAACGAATTATGCAGCCACCACAAAGGATGCATATACATTGTGCAATCATAATTTGAATAAGACGATGCATATGCTTAAAAAAATAACATCCCAATAGAGAAAGGATGCATAATGCGTTATGCGGTCATTTTCTCAATTACATAACAGTTTATGCAAACAATTTTGTAGCTGCATAACAGGATATGCAACCACTTTTTGGTTGATTTTAGTGTTAACAAAAAAGTTGATGCATAATACGTTATACAATCAATTTCTCGGGTGCGTGACAGATAATGCAACCATTTTGTAGTTGCATAACATATTATACAACTATTTTTTTTATTTCATTTCTAACAAAAGATGATGCATAATACGTTAAGCCATTTTCGTAGTTGCATAACAGGTTATGCAACCATTTTTAAAGTTGCATAACAGGTTATGCAACCATTTTTGGTTGATTTTAGTGCTAAAAGAAGTGGTTGCATAACGTATTATGCATCAATTTTATCGACCATGGCATAACATGTTATGCAACCATTATTATAGCCGCATAACTAGTTGTGCATCCAATACAAAATAAAATGCATATGCAATAATATAAACTCCATAGACACAAAAAATAAGAAAATAAATTTACAAAGATTTTACACTTACAATGAATAATAAGTCTTACAATTACAATATGAAAATATAATGCACCTAAAATGTAATTAAATGCAATCGTAAATGCACTCTCTAATACTCTTCTTGGATCATGGTTCTTACAAAGAAGGCAATGGAAGAGGAGGGGGGGGGTCATCTTTACAACATCATGACACTCCTCATCCAAGATATCATGCGGTACCAAGACAAAAAGAGACTACCTTGCCAAGTCTAGAAGGCTGCATAAATAGTATTCTAGAGATATTTTGGTCGACCTTCTGCTTTACCTTGTTCTTTATTTCCTTTGAGAAGTAATTTGTTTTTATTATTTATGATTCTACATTAATCAAACCTTGTATCTAACATAATTCAACTTCATTCTACAAATAATATAAAAATTATACACTTTCTTCACTTGGGTTCCATTTGAATCGAAATATGTGTAGAATATTGTAGTAAATAGTAATATTGGTATTTAAACTTTTTGATTTTTTATTTACAAACTCTGAAGTTATTTATAATATATAACTTATACATACATTTTCCTATTTTTTCCTTTTGGAAAGAAGTATTCATTCTTTAGTTGTTCAGACGTCCCAAAGCAGTTAAGTATCTTGCTACGTGGGAAAAACGTGTAACAATATTGGTACCTTCCTTATTCCAGGAGACTTCAAATATACTACCGTTCCCTTCGTATGTTTCACAATTCTCCCTTCCTTCACCGACCAAATGTTAACATATTTATAAAATAAGGAAAACAAAGATGTATGAAATCCAATTAGGAGCTAAATTCTGAATGACAATTATATAACTAATTAATCTAATCAATCAAATACATAATATTTGAGACGAATATTTGCATAAATCACCTTTACTGTACCATCATCGGGAAAGAATCCAACAAAAAACCATATGATCCCATTTATAGAATTGACCTCTTCCTGAAATAACACAGATGAAAATTAGTTCAACACTAAAATTAAACAAAAGCCACCAATAAACTTTTCAGATAAGAGAATAACCTCAAATCATGACATCATCCTTTCCAACTTACATAGAACCATAGACATGCTTCAAATAGTATTATCTCATTATTATTAGGAAGTTAACACTTATTAATTACTTTTGCATTCCAACATTGTTGGAACGGAAAAAACTTATTAAAGATTGCTTACTCCAATCTATAGCGTATAGGAAACAACAAAGGAGCTGCATGATACAACATTATATTAGGATGTATATTTCTAATCGAAGTTGCATAAAAAAACATCAATCATGTAAAAGATCGATCTAATAAATAACCGATACACAACATCAATAATAGAAAAGTATACACAGATCTAAAGAAAACATTTAAAATGATTAAATGATATTTTGAGTCTTACTGTTAAGAAGATCCAGAAACAACATCAACAAATATAGAAGCAGATATTAATGAAGCTTCTAATAATCATGTTCCTCATCTTCTTAGTACATCGACATCCACGGATTACGACATTTCTTCAAAAAAAAAATCGTTCTCTTGGTTGCAGATTTCACTTTCAAAAAATATCTAGGTTTTTGTCTTAAATCTCACCCGACAACATGAAAGGGTATTTTAGCCATTTATAAAAAAGAAATCTACAATTTAAAAAAAATAAGTTTGTGAGTAATAGTTTTCTCAATAATTGGGAGCGTCAGTAATATTTTGCGACCGTGGGTTTCACGGTGAAAAAAACTGGAAAAGAGGGTCTGACAGTAGTTTTCACTCCTATTAAGTATTGTCATTCACATACGGGGAAATTAAGCTAAGGCCCCATCCATGGGTTACCCATGAAGCCAAGCCCTTATTTAAGATATACTTATACATTTGCCACAAATTAAAAATAATTTTATTTAAAACTAAATGACTAAATTAACCTTGAGTATATAACTATGCTAACTTACCTTTCTCTTTCACCGACCACATTATTTTCAGTTTCAGGAAAGAGAAATCGGATCTCACCTGAAACTAAAATAAAAAAGACTGTCAAAAATTGTAGTTTGATTTTCAATTGCATGAACAGATCCAAAACTGAAATCAAACTCGAATTCGAAATCAGAAAACCAAACGATAACTGAAAACCATAAAATCAAATAATACCCCTACTATAAATCGATAAATATGTACTCCAAACAAAACAAAAAAGATAAGAGGAAACAAAGGGTTCTTTTTTTGGTGAAGATGATGGAGTAAAATATAAATTTACTTTGATTTTTGATGTTGCTGTATGGTTTCTTGTTGATATATGGTTTGTTGTTCATGTTGATTATAATTTCTAGGTTTTCTAGTGTTGTTCACGTTGATACAATTTTTAGGGTTTGTTGTTCGATTTTGCATGTTGATTATGTTTCAAAAATTACAGGGTTTCGTCTTCCGGTGATGATAAATAGTGTGTATTTGTTGTTTAATAATTGAAGTGAATGTTGGTGGTGGTTGTAGTGATTGTAGTGGTGATTGTGGTTATATGCCAGTGTTCTATATCAAAATAAAACGTTGAAATCACACGAATCAATATCAAAATCTTTTGGTTAGTGTTGCATTGTTATTCAATTAACCAGTATAAATTTTTTTTGATCAAAAACAAAAAAACAAACATTACACGATAGCTATGTGATTTGTTACAGTATGGATAAAATGATGTTGAAGAAAAGTGAGTGTGTTAATATGATTTAATTGAGTATCTTGTGCGGTATGTATTGAAGATTTCATTCCTTTCTAGTAGTATCTAGTGGTTGTTTGGCTCAATGTGAATGGCTTCTGTACATATGAATATGCTTTGTGTTATTTAAAGGTACATATGCATATGCTTGTGCACTCTAATGTTACACATGCTCAAAATAGATTGTATACTTTGAAGGTACACATACATATAACATGTATATATTTAAGTTACACATCCCATTATAGCATGATGCATGTTATGTATTTAGAAGGTACACATCCTTTATAACCTGATTTGATTTGGAAAAAAATATGTATTTGATAAGTACACAATATCTTGATCATGTTGTTTGTTGTGTGGTATACGTACAAGAAAATTGAGATCTTCATTCAGTGCGATCCAGGATTTAGTGAAGGAAGTAAAGATACTAGGGATGTCTGAAAGTTCACAAAAGTTTCTAGAAGATGCCCCTTATGGAAAGTTATTCATGACGTATTATGCATATAATGTTGAACACCTTGATAGAACAAAGAAAATCAATACAAAAAAGCATAGAGTTGTAAAGCTCTCAAAATATTATGATCATGAGGGTGACATACCCAATGCATTCAAATTTTGTGAAACAATGATCGCCTCAACACCATAAATGTATGATGTGATATTAGGAATGCAAAGGATTGGAGGTAGAAAAAGTTATAAGATACTAGCTTGCTACAAAATGAAAAGAACTAGATAATAATGTATTATACATGAAGTAGTTTTATGATTCTGAACAGTCATTGTCTGCAACTCAAGTGGATAAAAAGGTAATTACAAAGGCAATCAAGAAACAGATAAACAAAAAAACCCTACGAAAACTGATGATGAACAACTAGTTTGCCTGATAGGATTAAATTTTTGTTATGTCTTGTTTTGGTGATATAAAATGTAGTAAACTCCATGTAAACTATCTTGGTCTTGTTGAAACACTTGGCATTTTGAAGAAGGTGTCGTGGACAGACTTAATACATGAGTACTTGTTGATGAAATTTTAAGGAATAAAGACAATGTACCCATTATGAAGGGTTCTGTTTCATATCTTCTGGTAAGTCTCGTAGTATGTTTGATGGTTATAAATAGTTGCATTTGTCTCAGATATGATTTTGTAACTAATTGTGTTCTGAGCACATAGAAGTTATGTTATATAAGTATTTATTTTTGTTTCATATATGATTGATCATCTAGTTAATTGATGGTTGTTGTCATTGTTGTTTCAAATATGGTTTGGTGAGCACACAGAAGCAAATACTATCAGCAAATTTGCAACCAAATAAGAGAAATTCCCTAGGGTCGGAAGGTGGTCGGAGTTAGAAATATCAGATTTTATACACAAGATGGAATATCACAATTTACTGTAAGATTTTAAAACTACTTCCCTAATATTTGATTTTTTTTGTTAGTTGTTATAATGTTTATTGGGGAAGGATCTGTTAACATGGTTAGATTGACATTATCTTGATATTTTGGTGCCATTTTTCTTATACAACCCAAATAAAAAGGAATTTGAAGCTAATTTTTTGGTAACATGTTCTTATTATAAATCTTTATATTCCTACAAAAAAAAATGAGCATATTCTAAGACTTATAAGACCACCATCTACCACTTTGAAAATCAATCGTTGAATAAACAGTTGAAATTAAAATTTGTGGATGGTGCGGTTTCGTATCTCTAAATGCGCTTATTTTTTGTAGGAATGTACAATTTTATAAGAAGAACACGTAACCAAATAATTAGCTTCAAATTCATTTCCTTTGGGTTTTATAAGAAAATTGACGTCAAAATATTAAGATAATGTCATTCTAACCATGTCAACGGATCCTTTCCCATGTTTATTAAGTTTCATAGTTGCTATTTAACATGTGTACTGAGAATCTACACATGCAGTTTGATATGTGTAAAAAAACATACGTACTAAAAAGCTACACACACAAAGTTTCCATGTATAATATGCAGTTACACATGCATCTGTGTAAAAAAAACATGTGTATTAAGAAGTTATACATGTAGTTTGGAATTTATGTTCATGTAACATGTCTATCTTTTATATGCTGTTAATATACGGTTTCAAGGAAGCAATTTCACAGTTTAAGAAGGTGTTGGGAAAAACAGCCAAGATACCAACTAAATCAGATAGTGAACTAGAGTTGTAAAATGCTAGGGTGGAGAATACAAGGTTGACTGAGCTCCATGAAGCAAATGAAGCACAACTTGTTGAAGTATGCAACATTTCCAGGGAAGGAATGACTAAGAGTGACATTTCCAGCACTGCAGATTACGACCACCATATTTTCAGTTGCATGCTTATAAAAGCAACTCGTGTTACTTTTGAGCCTAAGACTAAGAATCCGCAATAATAGAATGACAGTGAAGATTTTTCGGAAATCGATCTTGAAAAAAGGATAATCACAACAACAAGTAAATAACGATCTCATGATATAAATGAAGATACACTTGAAAGCTTTGATATGAACACAGAAGATTTTGCTACTTGTGTAATTCCTTTATGAAAAACACCTAATATTTTTTTCTTTTTATCTTTGTGAAGCTCCATCAATCACTCTTGAACCTGAAAATATGATAAGTGCATATTTTTATATATTTTGAGTGCCAGTTTCATGCTAGTGTTTGATATGTTCATTGTAAATTATTGTATACTATTGTTGATGGTCGATTTTTTTACAAGGGCTAGAATCGTAAAATTATCCTCCGCCCAGCAACAAAAACATAGAAATATCTGCACATATTTCTGACTTTGTATCAAAATACGAGTATTGTACTTCTACACATGTTCCGCAAGATAATTAAGAATGCAGTTCTCACAAATAGCTACATGCACTTTATGCTGATCTCGTAGCCTTTCTAAATATGTATATATTTATGCCATATCGAACTATTCTCAATTTGCATAACTTCCACGGCTGAATTCCTTGAAATTGTTTCAATTGCGCTTCAATATTCAACTTCTTATTTGAACAACATTAATATACTACTCTATACACAATGAAGATAACATCCAAATGGTCATCTCCCAGGTCTAGGCATAACACCGTCTCTCTTGTACGGATCTCTAACCTAGCACTGTCCCTCAAGCAAGCGCCTCAATCCTAAGACCGATCCTTGAGGAGCTTTATTAATTATACAAGTTTGTTTGGAGTTTTAATCATCTTATCGTTTGTTTTTACTAAATCTAGGGTTTATGATTAATTTTCTATATTGTTTGGGTGCATAAGTAAATTATCATATTGATCATTCTAATGCTAGTAGAGAGTTGTGAGAAAGTGTAATAGTCAAACAACGATCTACATAAGTAGAAATCGCGAGACCTTGCAGCGGGATTATGTGGAATAATCGTGTGTGAAGAAGCTTAAAACATTCCATAATCAATAAGAATTAGCTACTCATGATACAATAAGGAAGAATAAATAGTATGGTTTCCCCCTAAAGGGGTAAACTCTAGGATTTGGAATTAATCTCTCTTCTCTCTTTGTTGTATATAAAATGTAGGTCTAGGTATCTATTTATATATTATAAATATTAAAAATGTCTCTTATATAGGTATCCAATTTATAGAGGTGCTCGTGCTCGAATCTCAGTCATACTAGGTTTAGGAAACTCATAAATAACATAAAACTTCGTAAAATATACTCAACTCACGTATCCGACTCGACCACCTGACCCTCCGAGATTTCTGTCTTGCCTCGGACACCTGACCCTCTGAAATTTCTGTATTGCCTCGAAACCTGACCCTCCGAGATTTTTGTCTTGCCTTGGACACCTGACCTTCCGAGGAAATTAAAAGTTTCTGACTTTTCCCTCGATGGCCTGACCCTCTGAGGCAATTCCAAAGTTGTTTCTCTCATAATTTCTTCATACAACATCGGAATGACCTCACTCTTTCGCCTTTGGATTTGTATTCTCGTTTTATTCAACATGATGAGAGTAAATCCTGTATTTGATGAGTTCCTTTGGGTCTTTGGAATTTATTCTTTTGTAACACTTCTTTTCATGCACAATCTAACACTTTGTAGCTCTTTTTTAGATGATTCACTTAGCAAAAGACATAAACTACAAAACAAACATAATATACAATAATTCACAAGAAATCTAGCAAATATATACTAGCATGAAATTGACATTATAAATGTGTAAAATATGCACGTATCAAGCACCTCCTTTTGAGTGGTGGCCATGTCTTCTTGCGTCTTGGCCAGAACTTTTGATTTTCTTTTTAATCTTTATGGATTTTGAGAAATACATGTCTCGCTAAATGCCTCATTAGGTTGAAGGATGAACTTGTAGTATTATTTTTCTTGTGTTCCAGAACTAGGGTTTTCAACTACTAAAGCTTAATGTTAGTGTTTTGTCTATCTTTCAATGTTTTACTTTCTCGACGATCTTTCATGTTCTATGCCAAATATAGTTCATTGTTTGATTAGTAGAAGAACTCGTTGAACCTTTCACAATAATTTTTTTATGAATATTCTTTGACTATTTATGCCACGTATCCTTTTTAACGATTTTTAAACGAAATATTTTCCATGTATAAGTAGCTAGATTCACTACTTTGCATGAGTAATATTGATACCCTTTGTGATGAACGCAAGTAAACACTAATCTACAATGGATTCTCGAAACCTTAACACTTTTTTTCTCTTGATTACAATCTTCAAATTTCTTTAATTGATTCATTAGTTTAGTTCTTTATTGTAAAAATTCCTTTTCAAATACCCTTAACTTGAAAGTTATTTGTATTACTTAGTAGAATTGATTCACACTCCTCGTGGGAATGAACCATATTTGCTATTATCTACATCTTTAGACATTGTGCGCTAGCGGTAAAACAACTTGATTTTCCCAGGCATCATAAACAGCTGAAAAGTTGTTGTTATTGTCGTTGTTTCAGCTAAAAGACAATGAATTATTATCATTATATCAAGGGATTAATGGTTTTTATGACTGCTATGAAGAGTCTACAATGTTTTATGAAGATTGGGTTTGTGTTAAAATCGGTTAGATATGAGAAGATTTGGACTGAATTTCTATCCGAGAAAACAACCAATTATGGAGGTTGTTTTCTTGATGAATGGTTGAGATTGAAATAATTTAAGAGTTATGAATGATTTTGGAAACTCTTGTCCTTATCGAATTAAAAATTGCAGGGGATTGAAAGCTAACACAACAACAAAACAGGTCATCACTCAGTTACGAGTTTCACACATACAACGTGTTTGTAGAAATTATTGAGCGAATAGTTCTTGAATCAAGTTTTGCAACTGCTAGACATGGGTACGGTGGATATGTATAAAGGGGTTAGAACAAGTGTTTCCAATTCAAGAGAGAAATAGATATTTGGGCTCAAATATATGAAGATTTGGAAGAAGTTTTACGGAAAATTCAATAAAAAAAGTGGTTATTGCTGTTGAATCTAGGATGATAGATGGTAGATACAAATGTGTGTTTTTAGAAGTTTATATTGATTAGAATATTGGATTTGGGTGGGATCTAGGTTGCACAAAATAAATATGTAAAACAAGGGTTACAAGAAACCATACCCTCTCACGATAGCCGCACCTCCAACAGAGAGGACCTTTGCTCCTCTCCAAACTCCCTTCACCACATCACCAGTTCGTGCCATCAGCTTTACGACATATGGTACCCCTTCATTAGTTCACATATTTATCCATAACCACCTGATGTTTTTTTTGGGTTTGCTAAATTGGTTTTGTATTCACATTTTTAAATTTGTTTTCTTTGTTTGCCATGAACTCCAATAGCTAAGTATATTCATTACATACGACTTTGACATCCAGAACATGAACTCATATTAATATAATAAGTTTGTTTCCTTGCAATTTATCTTGTTATTGTTCATTCTTTACCATGCCAATAGTGCTCATGAATGGTTTTATTTCAAAATTGAATGGTTGATTGATAGTTATAATACTAATTTAGGAATTCTTCGACCCGTAACTGTCTAGAAATTCCGAAGTAGTCATATTTGGATATCGATGATGGGATTTTACTAAATATTCATATGCAGAGATTGACACTTGGGTCGATATTTTGTATTTGTCACTAAGAATAGCCTATCTCACGGAACTTAAATCACTTGATTGAGTTATACCTAGAGAGCGTAATTCTAGATAGATTGAATGAGTGAAATCCGGTAGTCGAGCACTTATGTGTCTGGTGATTTAGGAGATTGCGGAATATTGAACCGTACTTAATATTTTAGGGTTATCAGTAATGTGTATATTGCAAAAACATAGCTATGTCGATTAGATTCACGTTTCGTGGCCGAAAAAGAGTCATTGATCATTCTCATCTCCATTGTTTGTATTTATTTGTTTTCTTAGTTTTGTATTAGTTTAACTCAAAATCTATATTAACAACTTTTAACTTAACTCTCCCTTAGGAACGAACCTGTTTATCCCTATACTACTAGTTAGTGTAAAGAGAAGTAAGGAATATATTTTTTTACGAGTTTGATACCTCGATCAATTTCCCTCATTTTGCTTTATTTCACCTAGAACTTCACTTATTACGACATTGATAGGTGTTTAAAACACCTAATTAATATCAATTGGTTATGTTTTTTTTTTGCTATTTTTTTTATATTTTGTGTAAATTACGGTTGTTCTCTATTTTGTAGGTGTTTTGAAGTCATTTGGATAAAAAAGAGAAGAATTATTAAAAATGGCAAAAATGTCATTTCATGTACAAGTGCTTTGGTCAAACCCTATATGACGAGCAACCCTATCAATATTATAAGATTCTACACTGTAAGTTCCCAAAAATATTGATAGAAGATAACCAGGTGTGCAGCTCAACATAAAAGTAATATTCCCAGCATCAACAATATAACCACCAGACAGTAAAAATGCAAGGACAAGCAGCAAAAGCATGCAGCTGAGTTACACGAGGGAGTAGTGCCCAAGGACAGAAATATATTAATGACACGCTATCTAAAAATGTAATAAGTTCCTTACGAGGCCTTGGACGTTTGCGTGACCAACGAGATATCCTCGCTTCATCATCCTCATCAACAAATGCGACAAGATGATCAAGAGTATAAAATAAGGGTCATAAAATAAATCCCGAAAGAAACCTCCTTAACTTATATCTTCCCTCTGAGAGAAAAACAATCTTCTTCTTTGGAGTCGTTTCAGTTCCAGGTGATCTTATTTTAGTTTATAGTTCTTATTAATTTAACGTTGTATATTCGAAAACACCCCTAATTTTCTAAGGTTATAAAAGCACTTAATTAGTAGCGATTGTAATACTGTGGTTTGTTTCCCTAGTTTTTAGGTTTGTTCAATACACTATATATCTATGCTGTTTAGCCGTGTTTGATTTTTCTGTAGCTTAATTTTACGATTTCGCGTATAATAACGAAGTTCATATTATAAGGAGTTAGGTTAGATTATAATCTGAACTTTAGTAATCATCTATGTTTCAAAACTTGTTTTCAAGTATACGAGGTAGGTTAGTTGTTTTGTAGATTTAATTATTTATAGTAATCTTATTTTTAAGGTTTTTCATAAGTCAGGCTGCACAGGAACCGACCAGAACTGATGGAATCAAAGTGGAACCAAATCGGAATAGAGGGGTTTGGTCTAGGTACAGAGAATAAAAGAAAACTTGTTTAGACTCAGGTACAAATACCGGTTCTATTTTAAAACCGAGCTGAACCAAAAAACCCGGCTGTCCTAAACCATTGATCAGAAGTTACATTACTAATCCTAGCTGTTTATTTCTAGGTTAGAATAAATTCTTAAATCCCTGTCTCACTTACTCGATCGAGTTCAAATTCACTTCTCTTATTCTTCGGTTATTCATCACCACCACAGCGACACCACCTCCACCACCACGATCTCGTCACAGCCACCACCACAAGTACCACCTTCTTCTTCCACTTGTTTCTTAATTTCTTATTCTTCTCTCCTCATAGACACTTCTTTTCTATCTTAAATCACATCACATATATACACAAAAACATACGACTTAGCTAGCTGAACCAGGTAATACCTCTCTCACTTTCTCTGTCTACTTTCCTTCTCCATTAAACCCTAGATTAAGGTCAACTATTTGCTTGAGTCATAAATCTCTGTCAAACATACAAAAATTAGAAATTGAGAAGAAATTTAGGTCACATTTGTCAAATTCGTCTAACCCTAGTTCTTTTTTGTTGTTGGGGGAATTGAAGATAAAAATATCAAATCGAAGGATTTTACACCAACCCCTTGTTTGTATGAAGAAATACTTCGTGAACTATTGTTAATGCATCGTATCAATTTGATTTCACCACCCCATTGATCTACCTATCTTTTTTTTTTCTGTGGGTGTTCGATCTAGTTTCCTATGAATACTAACTTTTTTAGGTTGGATTTCTGAATTCTTTATAATTTTTAGTTCTTAAATTGATCTTTTAAGGCTGCACGAATTCTGGTTCTCTTACATTGCATCTGATAAATGAGTATTTAAGTGTTTCCTTCAATTTTTGTCTTCGAATTACCAGTGTGTAACTAGGTTATATTTGTTCTATGGTACTGAGCTATATGATTGTGTGCAGGCAGTAAAGAAAGGAGACACCATTATTCTTGGGCAATACTTGTTCACAGGAAGTGAAACTACATCAGTTTGGCTTGAGGTAAGGCACTGAATTATGACTAGGATTAAATCTCCCATCTCAAGCATGCACATCTGTTTGAATAATTTTCAATAAATGTTGAATCCAGAATTTCTAAGTTATTAGCTGAATTTGTAAGCAGGTTTAACTATCTCACATCTCATACAAATTTAGTTGGTCTTGTAATTTATCTGTCATGACATTATTTGCTCTTATAATCTTAATTCGTCATTGAGTCCGTCTTTGAATGAAATCTTTCAAATCTTGTTCCTAAACTAATTGAAATTAATCTGTTGTTTCTTAAGACATAAGTGTAACCTTGCAATAGACGCGATGAACCCAAATAGTATTGTTAAGAGCCTGTCAGAACTTTCAGGACTTGCATAGAGAACAGAAGTTTACTTTCGATTGATAAAAATATTCTGGTGTGCAGGCTTTAAATTTTAAATTGTAAATTATGATGCAAGTGATGCTATAATCTCTAATGTTTTGCAGTTGTCTGGGTTAAGATGTGTTAATTGGTAATTATACTTGTTTATAATAGGCTCATAGTCTGTGCAGTCTTGGTGTACATCTTTAGTTGATTGGCAAGTACCATGCTTTAAGCTTGCCATCTGAACCAAAAACCGACCTTAACCAACCTTTTTGCAGCCCTACCCATGGCGTTTCGAAACTTGTTAGAGTTCAGATTTTATTCTTGTTGTGGTCTTTTAATCCATTATTGCTCTGATATTGTGTGTTGCAGATTTGTACTACTGCTATCAAATTGTCAATAGCAGCATTCGACAGGTTTATTAGATACTGCTGTTAAAGCTTAAAGAATGGCTACACTTGCTGATTCTTTTTTGGCAGATCTTGACGATTTATCAGATAATGAAGCTAATGTTCCTGTGAGTACTAATTTTTTTATTCGTTTGATGAATTGGTTAATGTGTAACTTCCACATGTTTATGAATGTCCTTGGTCATTTAACTTATTGTGAGTAAACTTTGTTATATTTCAGCACGAGGATGAAGGACATGAAAGTGATATGGATGAAGATACTGATGGTGACATTGCTGACATTGAAGCTTTGAACTACGAGGATCTGGATAGTGTCTCTAAATTGCAGAAGTCACAGCGTTACATCGACATAATGCAGGTCATCCCTATTTTGTTTTGAGCTTTTGTTTATGGTTGCTACTTTTGTTTTAGCTTTGCAAATTAGGTTTTGCTTGTATCGTTAAGGAAGTCGGTCCTAAGCAGAGAGTGCTTATTCATGGTTTGTGAAATTTGCAGAAAGTTGAAGCTGCACTACAGAAGGGGTCTGAAACTGAGGAGCAAGTCTTTAGTTCAGAAGATGATCCTGAATATCAACTTATAGTAGACTGCAATGCGCTGTCGGTTGACATCGAGAATGAGATAGTTATCATTCACAATTTTATCAGGGATAAGTATCGGCTTAAATTTCCTGAGCTCGAGTCTCTGGTTCATCACCCAATTGATTATGCTAGAGTGGTAAAGAAGATTGGAAATGAAGTAGATTTAACTCTAGTTGATTTGGAAGGGCTCGTACCGTCAGCTGTCATTATGGTTGTATCGGTTACAGCATCCACTACTGTTGGAAAGCCACTCCCTGAAGATTCTCTCAATAAGACTATTGAAGCCTGTGATCGAGCTCTTGCTCTTGATATAGCAAAAAAGGAAGTTCTTGATTTTGTAGAGAGTAGAATGGGATATATTGCACCAAATCTATCTGCTATCGTTGGAAGTGCTGTTGCTGCGAAACTTATGGGGACCGCTGGTGGTTTGTCAGCATTAGCTAAGATGCCAGCTTGTAATGTTCAGCTTCTTGGTGCAAAGAGAAAGACTCTGGCAGGATTTTCTACTGCAACTTCACAATACCGTGTGGGGTTTCTTGAGCACACAGAGATTTTCCAAACTACACCTCCTGCTTTGAAAATGCGTGCTTGCCGAGTTTTGGCTGCAAAATCAACACTTGCAGCGAGAGTAGATTCTATAAGAGGAGATCCAACAGGGAAGACGGGAAGGAACTTGAGAGAAGAGATCCGAAAGAAAATTGAGAAGTGGCAAGAGCCGCCTCCAGCGAAGCAACCAAAACCTCTTCCAGTTCCTGATTCCGAGCCTAAAAAGAAGAGGGGTGGTCGTCGTCTGCGGAAAATGAAGGAAAGGTAGTTGTGTTACTTGTGTTGGGATTCTTAGGCACTGTCGCGGGTATCTCTCTTTCTGTATAAGGTTTTCCTTTTGATTTTGCTAACTTCCATCCCTTTATCAGATACGCAGTAACAGATATGAGGAAGCTGGCCAACAGAATGCAGTTTGGGATACCCGAAGAGAGCTCGTTAGGTAACTACATATGTCTTATGTTCTCCTAAATTGAAGTATATTTGGTTATCACATTCCTGGTACTGAAGTACATTTTTTTGTCATCAGTGTCCGTTTCTTTTTAAAATTGAAGTGCTTATTTTTTCTATTTAGTGTAATCTTCTTTTGCCTTTGTTATTTCTTTGTTCCCTTGATGCTCTTTCGATGTACACGCATGCGAGACCAAAATATAGAATTATGGTGTGTAATAGGTTGGTTTGGACCTGGAGTGACCTTTGTCCAACCAAACTTCACACAAAATTATTTTAGCATGTCCAAGATTGACCAAAACTTATCTGCAGGAGCTGGCAAGAGGTACTCAAGTTTAGTGGATTAGTACCTCAGCTAGGTTGGTTGAGAGGGAGAGGTAATGTTCGGTGTGCTAGGGGTATATATCTATCAACTGATAAAGATTTTCACCTTGCACATTTTTATTCAGATTTTTCTGATTATTTTATGTCAAAGTTAATGACAATCCTCATGGTGTGTCGAAGTACGTATGGAGGAGGAACCAAAAAGCTAGTGGACTGGACTTAGAGTTAAGTGTCGTCATATTGGAACTTTTTAGGAACTGCATACATCAGCTTTTGGTGTGTGTTCTCGTTTTCAAACTACTGCTTATGCTCTCTATGACTCAGGGGATGGACTCGGTGAAGGTTATGGTATGCTTGGTCAGGCAGGAAATGGCAAGTTGCGTGTATCAGTTGGCCAGAGCAAACTTGCTGCAAAAGTTGCTAAGAAGTATGTTCAGTATTTTTTCCTTCCTGTTCTGTTTGACAGCTTCTTTAGCCTTTATATGACCATTGTCTTGTGAACTTATGTGCAAACCTTGTTTTTTCAGGTCCAAGATTAAAAGCTACGGAAGCGTTAGTGGTACTACCTCAGGGCTAACCTCAAGTCTAGCATTCACACCTGTACAAGTAAGTTTATGGATTATCCCTATTATGTTCTAACTTCTAAGTCTTAACTACCTACTCGGGTCAGGAGTAGTAGCCTTGCTAGAACCTCTGTTGATATGGGTACTCTTAATTTTAAGCAGTAGCTGTTTTCCCTAGATCCAAGTTGGGCTAGTTTAGTTTTACTTTGATCTCCTTCTATTTGTGCCTTTTTTCCTGTTTGTTCTCTGTATCGAAGGTTCAGTATCACCAACCAAAAGTTGATATCTGATGTTATAAAACCAAGGGTGCTTCTTAGGGTTTATTATTGTGAATCTGTTATAGAGGAGTCCTACTATTAGCTTTGCTTATCAACCTGGTCTTCCATATTTCACATTTCCCTTTTTCCCCTTCCATTTTGATTACTTATTTGATTGATTATATGTTAGTATACCCAAGTACATATGGCTGGTTGTTTATGTATTCTGTACCTTTTCTATGCAGGGAATTGAACTCTCAAATCCTCAGGCCCATGCAAATCAGCTAGGTAGTGGAACTCAAAGTACCTATTTCTCAGAGGTGGGAACCTTTTCAAAAATCAAGAGGATTTGAAACCTTCCCAGAGCCAGCACTCGCTTAAGTACCAAAAGCACAGGTATAATGTCTAATTTGTGCGTGGTTACTCGGCATCAGGATCTAACGTACAGGATATATAAAATATGAATTTTCAGTAAAATACCATGTGTTATTAAATTTTCCGTCACAAAAAGAGTGTCATGGAATTTCATTTTCTGAGACAGTTAAACTTTTCTGCTAGCTTTGGATGAGTATAAATTAATATCTTTTGAGGAAATTGTGCCTTTCTTTAAGTTCAGTTTATGGGTAACTAGTGAGACCACATGTGCCGTGCATATGCTTGTCGGACTTCAAAACAATAAACTTTTTTTGCTTACAATAAAAATTAAATATTGTTATTTCTACTTATTGCTATATAGATGATACGTAGATAATTCAAAAAGTTTTTCAAATATATAAATTTGATAATTCAATTTTTTTTTTCAAATGTATAATTTTATCCAATTTATATTTTAAAATATATAAAAGTTTGAAGTTTTTTATTTTACTTTAAGATCTATATAGTGGTACTTATATTAGCATTAGTACTTGGGCCATATCATAGCGATACGGTTCTGGTTGATTTTTGCATGGTAAATTTTCTTTGTTAAGCAATGCTTTTTTAAAAGTAATGTTATTTTTATTCATCTTAAATTACCATTGAAATTTTTATCATGGAATTACCAAGAACACAAAAAGCTTTCTCAACTTGAAACCCCCTTCGGGCCTTCACATTCCTAGAGAATAGTTGATTATGGTAAACTAGTGCACACATATTCAACTTTTAAAGCTGTTCGGAACTCTGACAGACAAATAAACCATCATACAATGGCTAAGTTATTTTTCTTACATGCTTAGCCATTTTATCAGCAACACCGTCACACACTCTATCTACATACACACAAGTCTAATGTGGATTTTGACCCTACAATCTTACACGCCTATTAATTATACAATCATCCTATAAGTGAGGAGGTAGCTTTTTTTTTTTTTGAAGGAGATTCACTACATGGAAATTATCATTCTCAAATATTACCTTCTTATATTGAAGATGATTTTCCCATTACATAGCATGTAAGAATTTCTACGTTTTAGCTTGAGTTATGTTTCCGACATGTTGAGGAGTCCCATGACTTCCACGGATCGCCCTGTATGATCTCGAATTAGAATGACAATTCCTGCGATAGTATGATTAGGCAACATAGAAGCATCAATACTAATTTTAAAGTAACCCTCTGGTGGTGGTTGCCAATGAGGTAAAATAATAGACCGTCTCTGCAAAACAACATCAGTAGAATCAATTTCGAAATGAAGATGCTGCCAATGACAATATTACTTGATATGCCTAATGATGCAAAGTGGGTTTGGGTTACTATGCTGGAAGACATTATCACATCTATGTTTTCATAAAGCCCACATGATGTATGCTATATGACGTACGATGTAATATATTAGCCCAAAATAAATCTTTATTTTGTGTGAATTACCATGCCATTTTAGTTAAGAGTGCAGAATCATAAACGACTAAGTTTTAAAGCCCATACCTCCGTATCTTTTTGGAAGATATAAGCTCCCAAGGTTATTTCTCCATTACTACCATAGGTTGGGACACATTTGAAATGGCTGTCTAGACCCATTCCTTCTTAATCATCCTATACAATATCTACTAGCCTTACCTTAGCACGCCAAACACTATTATTTCGAAGACCCGTACTTATATAAGAAGTTATTCAACATTTATTTAGTCGAAGCTGATAGTGATTAGATCTTAGACCCAAGAGTCCAAATATTAACCCACTATCTATTTCAACTCAACTATTGTCCTCTTTTGATTTCGATGATACATAAAATGAAACCAATAACAACATACAATACCTTTTTGATGAGCCAACAACATCAACAATCAAGACCAAGAAAATTGAGCTTAACTGAAGACCACAAGTCTTGATTACCACAACCAAGCAATTACGTCAATGCCTTAAATGACACATCTACCTGGGTCGGTGGATAAACCATATCTCTTGCGTTTTACCTTTTATAATTGTTTTAAATAGTTAGTTTCAGTCTTTCGACCTTTAGCTACTTAGTTTAAACGTTTATTTTTCTAACTATTATCTTGCTTTTACTTTGCTAGGTATACAATTCCTGCGAGCTAAAGTCAAAATTCATAAAGATAGTGATAAAAACATCCATTTTCACCAAATTGCTAGTGAAGAATTAAATAAACTTAGATTGATGTGGTGGATATTTTTAACCAGAAGATTATTAAGAAGAAATTAAAAGATCATTTCTCTAATTTTTTCAAGAAATCTTGTAATGCGTTACCTAGCTTCAATTCTATAGAACTTTAGCAAGTGGGACTTACAACAAAATACGTGTCTTGAAAGGCCATTTGATGAAGATGAATTGCTTTTTGTTATTAAGAAATTTGGTGCTAATAAGGCTCCTGGCTCTGATGGATATAATAAATGAAGTTCTTCAAAGTTGTTTGTCCTATCATTAAGGGTGATTTGATGCTGGATTTTTCAGGAGTTTCATGTTAAAGGTAAGATATATTTGACACTTAATGTACCCATCATTAAACTCATCCCTAAAAAGAAAGACTCATCTCAACCACTACTAAAGATTCATACCTCTAAGCTTAGCGGTGGTCTGGAGAAACCCCGTGTTTTTATCCCCTAATTTTAAAAAGTTCTCAACAACTTTTAATTTCCATAGCGCCTCTTCAAAGTTGCACCACTTTTCTAACTTATTTTTTCTTAGAGAAATGATAGTTTGGTTGTTATCTGAGAGTTTTTTGGTATTTTTCCCGACAAGGATTTATGATGTTATCTTCTTAATAATGTATTGAATGTCTCCAAAATAATCCCGGTTCCAGTTTTTGATATGTTGTTTTATATTTTTGAGTTTACCCATCAAGGAAAAAGCGGAGGATCCTTGGATCTCTAGCTTCTATTCTTTATCGATAACCTCAAAGCAGGTTGGGTCCTCAAGGAAGAAACCAAAAAACTTAAATAGTTTTGGTCCATCTTTCCATATGAGGGACGATTATTGAATGAGATTATGGTCCGAGGATATAGGAGGAAGGTGGTATAGATTTGCAGATGGAAAGCAATCAAACCATTCTTCGTTCATCAGGGTTTTATCCAGTCTAGCCTCAATGAAGTTTTTTTCTTTCCTCTTCTTTGACCAAGAGTAAGGGTATATTATGAAACCTAGGTATAATAAGTACGCTTCTCAATTAGGCTATTAACGAACCAAGATTCCTTTTGATTTATCTTAATTCTTCCCCTTTTTTCCTTACTATTCAGAATAAAGCTTAGATCCCCTAACACCAGTCAGGGAATTTTTACTTTGGGGGGCCAGCTCTTGGAAGTATTTCCAATATGGGATTTTCTTATTTATGTTTGGGAAGCCATAAAAACATGAAAATATTCGAGAAAAGACTTTGTTGTCATCGAACACTATAATATTTATTTGATTTCCAGACTGTTAACTATTTCCAAGTTTGTATTATAATGCCAAGCTAGCACCAGACCCCCACCAGAACTAATTGGTTGGTTGAATAATGTGCATGTTTATGTAGTGAAGGTTTTCTATGACTGTTGATACATGGGATGATTCTTGTTTAGTTTTAGATAGAGTTGATGTCATTTGATCGTATTTCTGAGATGATTTTTTTTGTGAATGGTTTTCCTAGGCCTTGGCAGTTCCAAAATAAGATATTGAGGGCCATTTTTTGTTGTTGTTTTATTCACCCCGTGTTATGTATGGTGATTTACAGTTCCCTTTAGTAATCCTATTTTGGTTTCTATTATTTATTACCTTTCCAGTATTATGGTTACTCTTATACTCTAGTTGTTTCTTCCAAAGAATTTCCTTATAGTTTTCCCTACTTGTATACTCTTTCAATCTATATCTAATCCAATTCCTATCATACTTTCGATTAATTGACAAAGTATAAAGTTATGAATCGTAATATCAGGACAAATAGTAATGAAAATCAAAAATTGGTAAGGGATTAAATATACCTAACCACCCCCACCCCCTCCAAAGAAGAGCACGAAGATTCCCATTCCACTGAAGCTGTAATAGGAGGTGAGCTGATTACTGGATGTCCCTACTAGTATACCCTTTTAATTTGCATCTCATCTAACTCCAATCATACTTTCTATTAATTGAAAAAATATAAAGTAATGAATCGTAATATCAGAACAAATAATAATGGAAATAAAAAATTGGTAAGAGATTACATATACCCCCCCCCCCCCCCCCAAAGAAAAGCACGAACGTTCCTATTCCACTGAAGTTGCAATAGGAGGTGAGCTGATTATTGAAGGTCGATCCATTCTTCATCATTTAGGCCCCTTATCTGGTTATTGATATTCTTATTGCGCAAAACCACCCCCGAGGAAGTTTTAAGGGCCACTGAGATTTTAGGCTAAAATGTCATTTTAGGAATTGTTATGAAAGGTTTGAATATTTTGGAGGGATTAATAGACGAGACTGAAGTGAAAGAGAATGGTTCAGAGCTTTTAGATAGGGTTATGATATTATTATGGGAAGGGTTCTCAACAATCCGTGGTTGTAACGAGATTAGGTGAGGGTTTGTTTCTGATACTGCCATGAAGGGTGTGAGAAATACTCTGTTGGGTGAAGGGTGCACAATCGAAATAAGGTTTGCTTATATGGATTCAGGGAAGAAACTTGATGAGAATTCTGAGAACATGATATGAGAAGGGACAAAAAATATATCTGGTGGATGTATCTTCAGTGATTTTTTTAGTCTTTTCCTGGATTTCCGCTTCATCAATCATCTTTTGGATGTCTCTTTTCAACCTCATAACATTTGTTTTATTGAGTCTAACATCTAATGCTATTTTATTTTTTATTTTTGCCATTGGGATTTGTTTTTGTTTTATCTTTAGGTTCCTTAATATCAGCCTGCCTTCCATGTATTTGATCGATTTTACCTGCTTTTGTGTTATTCTGTTTTCTTGTTCTTTTTTGCTTAATTTCTACTTTGTTAGCCTTTAGTTCTTAATTTACTCCTCTTTTTTGCTCCTTTAAGAATTTCTCATTCGAAACCTTTGATCACAACAAAAGACTGTCTCCTTTAGGTATGTAACTTTTTCCTTCTTATTCTTTTCACCAGCATCTTCCTCTATCCCTCGTTTCGTCGTAATTTTTCCTTTCTTGATATTCTTCCTTATTTCTTCTAGGGTTTCAGATTTTGATCCCACTTCATGAGACTCCCCCGTTTGATTCTCCAAAGCTTCCTGTAGGAATTCCATTTGGGTATTTTCTAGGATTTCCTCCTACTCCATACATATGACTTATTTTTCCAACGAAAGTGGTGGCCCAAGAATGAATCAGAAGAAGCCTAGAGTTTTGTCACATAACATTTAAAAGGGGCACCCCATCCTTTGGAATTTTTTAGGGGATCTCTCCGATAGATCAATGTTAATTCTCTTTACAAATCCCCTTGATTCGACAAAGCTATCACCGGAAGACACTACCTGAGGAAGATTTTGCTATGACACCACTGCTTCTTGGTGTTGGTCTATCATATGGAAACTCGGTGGAATACTCGGGCCACCAAATTTTTTTTCCTTCGATGGTCGATTTCCTCCCATGATTACCAAGATAGTCATATGGTTGGTTTTTCTCTGTGATACCCACATGTACAATGGATGATGATTTTGTTATGTGGTTTAACTATTCTTCAACAAACATTAGTTCAACTTTCTCTTATGAGTGCATTCCATTTAAATCTCTGGAGGTATCCATATCATCTTTTTTGCATCTCTGCATGGGATGATTTATGATTCTGCTTATCTTATAGAAATATTTTGGTAGAGGGTCATAAAAAAGTTTAACTCAAACTTTCCCTCCTCTTCCATTTCTAGTCTAAAGATTGGTTCTTGTCTGTTGTTGACATTGATTGTTATTTTGAACCTTACGTATGATCCCGCAAATTCACAATCTTTTGGATATTCCGTCTTCACATGGGTACCTAGTTGATTTGCTATCACATCTGGTATTCCTAGGACAAACAACTCAACTGGAAAAATTAAAAAGCCAACCCAAAAATCTACCATCTCCATATTTAGTCTTGAGGCATGAATAAAGTACTAGTATGCCCCTGTTGCCATTAACCATGCATCATATATCGATGGAGAAAATAGCACTGTTTTTTGAGTATCCTTCTTTGTTTTCAGTTCTATAATAACTATGTTGTCTTCATTTATTCCCTACAATAGTGGCCACTGGTTCATACCCAAGAGCCCATATATACTTTATCATCGACTTCATTATCCAAATGTTAAGACGGAAATTGCAGAAGATTTTAACCACCACTAGGTATTCAGTTTCACCCCTACATTGTTGCATGATTTCTCGCGATAAGATTAGAGAGGGGATGGGGGTGATTAGAAATTGAGATCCCATTTGCTTTGAGATTTCAGCTTCAATGGAATCTTGGTGCTGGTTCATGTTGGATGAGCAATATCTTTCTTGGGGTGCCAATAATATTGTTTGTAGTTTCTCTAAGATAGTTTTGAGGAAATTACCCATTAACTCATACAAAAATAAACCTATTAGCCACCATTTGGTTTTTAACTCATCACGAGTTGCAGTAAATGAGGTAGTTGAGCTAATAACGTCTGAGAATGAGTGAGTAGTTATTTTCATGACTAGCCAAAGAGAGTGAGGCAGAGATTATTTCCCAGTTGCAGTGATAACAATATGAAATAAGAGATGGTGAGATGGTAACAACGATGAAGTTTTCATGGAACTAGTAGAGAAAGTTATAGATGTTGGGTTTTTGTCAAGGCTAAAATAATAAAATTATGTCTCAGACCCCAGGTCTGAGAAATATTAAACCTCAGAATTTTGTAAAGAGTTTTAAGGCAAGTGCTCATCTATTTCCTCTCCCTATATGTATGGCTGAACTCGTCACAAAAAACTACATATACAATCAAAATTACTGAATTGAATCAATATTCACTATTATACAAAATTATCAGAATAACACTGTTACTTACCACGACATTCGCAGATATTCTATGATTTTTATATAAAATCTCAAGCTCCTAGATAGATTGCCCCACTAGTATAAAGCAATTTGAGTATCAATTTGGTACTATATTCCGTAGCTGAATTCCCAAAATTACCTTATGTTAATATTCATGCTCAACAGAACAATATTGACTCACTAAAATACCCATATAGCTTTTATATAGAAGTATGTAGCAAGTTACATACGAATTAACTTGACTAAAGTACCACATCTGTGCTTAGATACTAAGTCAAAATTGTGCTAAACACAATTTCATTGCTTCTACTAGCTAAATCCATCCTCAGTCACGTTAATCCTTTCTGTATTCAACTCCACCTCACTGGACTACATGCTACTCTATTCTATCTCTCGGCTAGAAAGCTTTCCCTTTTTTCCTACTCATCCTCGGATACCGGTATACACCCTGGGCGAAGCCTTTCGGAAGCAAGATGAAAGAGAACCTAACGAGAGACGAAATCAAGCCTCATTGAATACAGAAAGACGGAACGAGGAGCTTCTCTCACAGAAGAACTCTAGGGCAAGCTTTTCTTCCTAATCTAGAGCTGAGTCAGGTAGCAAGGAGATGCACATTTCACATTCCAGGACATCGAAACCTCTTCGAACTCGGATCAACTCTCAAAGCATTCATCGTGCGCTCATTGATTCTCTCGAAGTGGGACTCCTCTTCTCTTATCGATCATCTATTAGTGCATTGAACCGAGCGTACAAAAGAATCATTCTTCTTATTCTACGATAAAAGATGATGAATGATCAAATGCTGCGCTACAAGCACATTCATCGAGTCATTTTTTCATTCTAGAAAGACGATTCGAACCTCTAGCAAAGGTGGACTTATAGTGGTTAAGAGTCAAAGATTAATTGGTTACTGACATAGGTGGGGGAGTAAGCATCCATTGCCTACAAAGTATCCATTGATCAAAAAGTTATCTAAAAGATAATTTGGCATTCCATTAGTCAGGTTAGCTTGCCGACAGCGTCCATTGCACGAGACCGGGACCTTTTCTATTAATTTCAGATCTTGACCCCGATCATCACCTCGTGTACAAAGCATTTACTCCTTACTAACAAGTAGTGGGACGGGCGCTACCAACTGAACTTTCTAGGTGTTCTACTGACACATACCTCCCAGTAGATTGCTTCGAAGAGTGTAGATGCAACAAAGCGCCGGAAAGTAATAGAGGAAATCTTTCGTATCTTATCTTAGTAACGACGTAGTAAAGGAAATTCCTAACTTTTAGTAGTAACAAAAGAGAAGTGATTGCCCCGGATATGCTATCCAACAAGCAAATAAAAACATGTTATATATATAGACGCGTCCCCGTCTAGCATGTTACCCTACTGCACGATCCAGAAAGTGACCTATAAGGGAGTTTCAGCTGTCATCCTTACCTTCCACCTAAGAAGGGAGTGGGCCCATCGCCAACAGCAACCATTGTTTCTCCTATGTCCTTCAAGAAAAGAAGAACGCTTTCTGGTTCGGCACCGGACGGGCGCTGCTCAAAGAACACAGAGAACGTCCTAGATTTCCATCCTAACCTCTATTGAGGGCTTTTGTGGAGGTCAAGTTACTAATGTGAATGTCGTAAAAAGAATTCAATTTAGGGCCTTAGAAACACTAGAAAATGAGTTCGTAACACTTATAAGTGTCTCAAACAATTAATGAAACTTTCCAACCCTAATTGGAAAAGGAGACGACTTAAAATTTTTTGTAAACATTTGAAGGCGTTGCAAATGGCTTATGTGGCTTGCTAAACCCTAGCCTGTCCTCTTCCATACAGACCTTTTCCGTCTTAGTCATGGATATGTACCTTATCCATATGAGCTTGGTTCACATATACAAGTTTCAAAACCCTAACATGTTTATTAAAGGCCATACTAAGCCTCACTCATATATATATATATATATATATATATATATATGCTTATGCTCAGCATGCTACACTTATTTCTACAAATCAAGCATGTCAATGCAAATTGACATAGTTGAACACACAACTATTCCTCATGAATAAAATAAAATAAATAAATACATATTTTATTTTAATTTTATTCTTGCTAGACTCATCAGGCTAGTCATGCAACACAAGTCTCTAGTCAAGAGACCAACTAAGTAGGCCTCACTTGACTTTGCATTAATCGTACTTAAATGCTACAAAATTACACAAAACGTCAAAAATGTCACAAATGGGGGGATATTCATTAAAGTATTGGCATGGTGGTCTACGACATGTGGTGCAATAGTGCACCCACTAAAAAGAATCTTGAAAGTTTGATTAGCAGTTGAGTAGAGAGGTGGTAAGTTGAGCAACCGTCCATTCAAACTCAAACAAAATGGGGAATGGTTACCAACATATATTCCACCATCTACACTCCACCAAGACTCAACCATCGACACTTCCTACATGATTAGTCCAGGTTAACAGTTACAATAGCTATGATATAAATAGATTTCTCAATCTATTGAAAAGACAGACAAGTCTAACACAGAACAACATAACCGAACAATTTTATTTCTATACTATCTTCTCACTTGCAGAGAATTGTTCATAGATATCAACACTTATTACATCCTACAGAGTATGCTTGATTTTGTAAAAGAAACTCGCACTCAAATGTAAAGATCCCGGTAGTTTTGACATTCCTATTATTATTGGTAACACAACGTTTAATAAGGATATGCTTGATTTAGGAGCATCAGTAAATGTTATGCCTATATCTATATATGAATCTCTTAACTCAGGACCTTTGAAAGAAACTGGAATTGTTTTACAATTAGTTGACCGTTCTGATGTATACCCTAGAGGTATTATTGAAGATGTGTTTGTGCAGGTTAATCAACTAGTCTGTCCAGCAGATTCTGTGTACTAGAGATGACAGATGAATTAACTGATTTGTCTATACTGTTGCTACTTGGACGTCCATTCATGCGAACGTCGAGAACAAAAATTGACGTTTACAGTGGGACTTTGACAATGGAATTTTATGGATAAATAATACGTTTCAACATTTATGAGGCGATGCAATATCCAAGTGACGTCCACTCTTGCTTCTCCATTGATGTTATCGATGACTTAGCCCAGAGGATATTTGATTTGAGTGGTACAGATGTTTTAGAAACAGTGCTAGCAAAGCCACTTGATAAGGGTTTGGAGTACATTGATGAGATTAAAGAAACCATTGGTTCTCTAACCTTATTACAATAAAAATCCCTAAGATAGAATGTTGCTTACATTTCTTTACCAGTATCTAATAAAAAGTTATTGTCATCTATCTTGCAGGCTCTAAAATTAGAACTAAAGCCTCTTCTTGATCACCCAAAATACATGTATTTGGGTGATAATGAAGAGTTGCCAGTAATAATTTTGAATGTACTAACTGAACTATAGGAACAAAGACTTCTTCGGGTGTTAAGGGAGTACAAAGAGGCTATTTGATGGAAAATTGCTGATATCAAAGGATAAACCCTTCTACATGCATGCATAGAATACTACTTGAGGAAGGAACAAAGCCTGCAAGGGAGGCTCAACGATGGTTGAACCCTCCGATGATGGAAGTAGTAAAGAAAAAGATACTCAAGCTTTTAGACATGAGAGTTATCTACCCTATTTCTGATAGAAAGTGGGTGAACCGATGCAAGTTGTACCAAAAAAATCGGGCGTTACAGTGGTGCAGAATAATGAAAACGAGCTTGTCCCAACTCGTGTTCAAACCGGTTGGAGAGTTTGTATAGATTACAGAAAACTTAATGAAACCACTAGAAAAGATCCTTCTATTTAACTTTTATGGATCAAATGTTAGAAAAATTGTGTGGACACTCTTATTACTGTATTCTTGATGGTTATTCAGGTTACAATCAGATTGCTATAGCACCGGAGATGAAGAGAAGACTACTTTTACTTGTCCTTTCAGAACATTTGCACACAGAAGGATGCCTTTTGGTTTGTGTAACACACTCGCTACCTTCCAAAGGTGGATGGTAAGTATCTTTTCATATTATGTGGAAAACATTATCAAAGTCTTTATGGATGATTTCACTGTGTATGATGATTCATTTAACTTGTGCTTGGATAATCTTACATTAGTTCTTAAACGATGTGTTGAAACTAATCTTGTGCTAAATTGGGAGAAGTGCCATTTTATGGTAACTCATGGCATTGTTTTAGGCCATATTATATATTCTAAAGGCTTGGAAGTTGATAAAGCTAAGATAGATCTTATTCGTGCTCTTACCCCTCCCACTACGGTGAGGGAGATTTGTGCTTTTCTTGGTTATTCATGATTTTATCGTAGTTTTATCAAGTATTTTTCTAAGGTTGCATCACCATTATGCCATTTATTGCAAATGGACGTGGTTTTTAACTTTGACGAGAAGTGTTTAGCAGCATTCAATCGTTTGAAAGAACTTTTGATAACATCTCCTATCATTAGACCAACGGATTGGAGCAAGCCTTTTGAGCTAATGTGCGATACCAATGACTATACGGTCGGTGCAGTATTAGGCCAACTTACTTGGAAACTACCTCACACTATTTATTATGCTTCCAGGACGTTGAATGAGGAACAATAGAATTATACGACCATGGAAAAAGAGTTGTTAGCCATTGTATTCGCATTGAAGAAATTTTGTTCTTATTTTCCTGGTACAAAAGTAATTGTGTATTCTGACCATGCATCACTTAGGTATCTATTTGTAAAGAAGGAAGTGAAACCAAGGCTTATACGATGGATATTACTTCTACAAGAATTTTTCATAGAGATCAAAGATAACAAAGGCATTGAGAATACAGTTGCAGATCACTTGAGTCGTCTTACTGTAGAAGAAGAAACTATCCCGTTGCGTGAAAGTTTTCCATATGAGCAATTATTCTCAATACAGGTTGCGGAACCATGGTATGTTGATATTGTCAATTATTTGGTTTCTAAACAAATCCAGAAGAACTTGTATCATGCTGAGAAAGACAAACTTAAGAGAATAGCTAATTAATATATATGGGATGATCCACACTTATGGAAGCATTGTTCATACCAAGTAATATGAAGGTGTGTATCCGAATCTAAATTTCAGTCTATATTATCTTTTTGTCATTCTTATGCCTGTGGAGGACATTTTGGGTCCAAAAGAACTGCACTTAAGGTACTTGAAAGTGGTTTCTATTGTCCCACTCTGTTGAAAGATATATATATATATATATATATATATATATATATATATATATATATTGCACCACTTGTGATAGATGCCAGAGAACAAGCAACTTAGGTGCTCAAAATCAGATGCCACAGACTCCCATACTCTTCATTGAAGTATTTGATATTTTAGAATTAATTTTATGGGTCATTTTGTTAATTATTTTGGTAAATCTTATATCCTACTTGCTGTCGATTACGTCTCAAAATGGGTGGAAGCTAAAGCCACCCCGACTAATAATTTTAAAGTGGTTACAGATTTTGTTAAAGAATATATTTTTGCAAGGTTTGAAACTCCAAGAGCCATAATCAGTGATGGAGGGACACACTTTCAAAACAAGTTCTTGTAGGGATTGTTAAAGAAGTACAACATCCCTCACAAGATTGCAACACCGTATCATCCATAGACTAACGGGCAAGTAGAAGTTTCTAATCGAGAAATGAAATCCATTTTGGAGAAAACCGTTAATCCCACAAGAAAGGATTGGAGTTTACGACTTGATGAAGCATTATGGGCGTATATGACTGCATACAAAACGCCTATCAGGATGTCTCCTTTCAGGCTTGTGTACGATAAATCATGTCATCTTCCAGTTGAAATCGAACATAAGGATTTCTGGGCTATTAAGAAGTGCAACATGGAGATTGATGGTGTAGGAAAGTAAAGGAAACTTTAATTAAATGAGCTTGAAGAGATTCGAAATGCAACATATGAGAGATCACGAATCTACAAGGAAAATACAAAGGCTTTTTATGATAATATGATTTTTAGAAAACAGTTTACTGTTGGAAAGAAAGTTTTGTTGTTTGATACTCGTCTTAGATTATTCCCTGGTAAATTGCATTCCTGTTGGAAGGGACCTTATGTTATCACTAATATATTTTCTCATGGTGCAGTAGAAATTCAAAATTTAACCTCAGGAAATGAATTTAAAGTGAATGGTCATCGCTTGAAGCCGTATTATGAGAACTTTGTGCATGAGAATATGGAAGTGGTACAACTTATTGATGCACTCCCTCTGGAGGAGTATGCCAAGTCAGTATTCAAACGTTAAACTAAGCGCTACATGGGAGGCAACCCATTGGTTTTGTATTTCTATCTTTATCTTTTTAGTTTTATTTTTCTTATCTTTGCATATCAATTTTTTTAGTGTATATTTCTTTTTGTATTTATTCGTTAAGTTCGTGGAAAAGAAGATATCTATGAAGAAGTTCAAGTAATAAGAATTTGAGCAGAAGAGAGTTAGAAATTGTCAGGGTTCTACGAAGTTCAAGAGTTCATCATCCACAGTCGAAGCCGCAGACGTTTCTATTGGACGCTGTGAGAGTGGTGTTGATTATAGATCGGGTAAGAAGGTAAGTAAGCATTCCCATCCTTACATATGCGTTATTTAATCGGGTCAGATCTCATTCTTTAGTTAAGCTCTCCCGGAACCAACAGTTCGGATTAGAAAAGAGAAAAAGTCTCTTTTATATAGCACATATTCATCCATTTTGATCTCAGTTTACAGAAAGCCCACTGAAAAACTGAATTTTATTAGTATGAGTTACCTAGATGACTGAGACAATAACAACGACAATAGTTGCCAAGAAGAACAGGATCTAGACAGGGAAGGAATCTTCTTTGATAGGAGACCCGAGCAAAGTATGGGCATTTTTGCCCATACTTACATAACTAAAAAAGTCGCAGCCACACAGGTTAATGTCGATTCCTCGGAAAAGGGTCGATGTAATTTCGGGGGAAGATCACATCATATCTTATCCACATCAACCTTGCCATTTCTTAGAGATCATCAGAAAAAAAAAGTTTTTTTTGTCCCACGTTTTTATGGGATAACATCTTCATATAATTCGAAAGGTTACTTTTCCTTCCCACCATTCAACGTGTACAAGATTTCTATCTTCATTCCTACCTGCACACATGAGAACCATAAAGTGCATCTTTTGAGTGTCAAATTCATAAAACCCTATTGGTGAGGCAGAAACATTCGGTCGCTCTCGATCCTGAATTCTTTCATATGGTGGTTTTCTCCTAACTCAATAGCTAAGCATGAGAGTAATGTTCTTTGGCACATATAACTTCTAATTATTAGTGTGCAGAAACTTTATGTCCTCTTAGCTCTTTGGATGCAGGTGCTCTGGAATATTTGAAAGTTGAAACTTAAGGTTTTCTGGGTATACCTCTTGTAAACCCTCACGAGACTATAACTCGTCCGCTAGGGACACCTAGGGGTTTAAAGGCTTGTTACACATGCTAAGTGTAATTGTATCCTCAACGAAAGGGAGTTTTTGTAGTTTAGGTTAGTTTAGATTTGTAGTTTGCTCGAGGAATAGAAAAAGGCAAGTGTGGGGGAATTTGATAAGTGCATAATTTACATATTTTAAGTATCATTTTCTAACACTTATTTGCTAGATTTTGTGTGGATTACCTTATACTATTATTACTTTTGTAGTTTGTGTCTTTTATTAGGTTACATCTCTGAAATAAGTAGAATTGAGCTTTTCAAGGGAAGACTTACCAAATACCCAGTGGAACTCAGTCAACTCTAGTATTTCTACCCTCTATCTTGTATAGAGTTGAATTACGAAGCTAACAATGAAAAAACGAAGTCATTCCGGGGTCGTATGAAAAAGTTATAAGCAAAACAGGAATTAGGGGTAAAATGGTAATTGCAAGGGTAACTACTAAAGGCACCATTGTTTCTGATAGGGGATGTCATATTTGTATTCGTTATAGATCATTGCTCAAGGCACCACTAATTCTACTTAGGACTGCCAAGTTTTAAATGGTGTTAAAGGCACCAACAACCTGGATCGGGGACATCCTCTCCTTCTTCCTTATTCGAAACAGAAAAATACAGAGCCAATTACTCTGTTTTTTCTTTGTTACGCTGATGAAACTTGAATGTGATGGTGTTCGAGAATTTAATGAGGAGAAGAGAGGAAATGGTGATTTGATGGTGTTAGTGGCAGAGAGGATTGTGTTGCATCCATGATTGATCATGATCATGATCAATGTGGTTATTTTGGTTTGGATTAATTCTCGATATTGAATGAATCAGTGGGTTAGCAAAGGTGTTAGAAGACATAGGTTGTGGTTGAAATATAGTTCCATCCAAAGAGAATAATGGTGGATGTGATTGATCATGACATCAATGATGAAGCTGTGAGTGTTTAATTCTCACTGTCATGGTTGAGCCCGATGATTTGTGATGATGTTCGATCTAGCAAGGATGAGAATGGTAAAATCTGTGATTCTCGGTGAGGAGTGTTATGGTGGCAGAAGGTAGTGATGGTTCAAGTTACTTATGATGGTTACACTGTTGATGGGTGTATGGTCGCTAAGGAGATGATGAAACATGATTATTTGGTTGATAGAGGACTTAGATGGCAGTTGATGATCATCTCGATAGTTAATGGAGGTGGATATCAAGTTGAAGCTGTGCTTCACGAAACAGAGTTGGATGGTGATGGTTGCTGCGATACTTGATGTGAATTGTTGGAAATTAGGGTTCAAGAAAATGGGTATGTTAGTGGCTGTGAATGATAGTTTTCGAATACTGAATGCTGCCAATGAAGCTCGAGTTAAGGGACTAGTATAGTTTCGAGTTTGGCAAGGAGTTCATGAGGAACAGGGAAGAGGAGTTTGAATTTCAGTCAAATACAAAAGCGTGGTTTTACACGGAGATAAGTTAGGCAATAGGGAATTTTGTTAAAGCGTGTGCAAGTTTGTAAACCGTGTTTACAACTAATTTTCAGTTGGTCGGTAGTGGGATAAGATTACCTAGATTCCTACTTTAGCTTAAACTCTAGGTGAGGCGGTCATTACCTCTCTATAAAAGGGTAGCCGTGAATAACTTCAGATATACAATTTCACGTACAGAGAACTTTTGGAGGCATAAAAAGAATACAGAGGTTGTTCCATACACGGAGAATCCAAGGGCTACGCTGGAGCTTGGGATTGTTTCTCCCACTTCTTTGGTTTGATTCATCTATTCTTCTTTAATATTCTTCATAGTTTTAGTAAAACTATGAGTAACAAAGCTTTTTTATATTGGTTAGGGATATAACCTAAAATCATAAATATGTTATATTGATTAATGCATTGATTTTTATTCACTCTTATATTTATCATTCATGTTTTACTACGCATAACAACTACATGATTGTGTTCATGTAGTATGATTAGTTATTCTTCATGTTTAAGTCATGAATTAAATATATTAATAACTTATCTATAGACTATAGCTAAATAGAAGTCTTGGATAATTTTATCAAGAGTTCTAGTAATTAGTAGTAATTTGTGACTACTAGCGGTGCAAATTGTAAATGAAATCACAAGTAAAACTTGACCTAGGTTACACATGATTGTGTTTATATTATCTATGAATTATCCGTCTTAGAATTTAAATCTTTTCTCAAATTGAATCTCTTAGCAACAAAGTATTAGGTTATTTTTTGAAAAATAATTCATATATTAGTGATTGCAATATTTGTTGATTTTTGGAGACGTAACAAAGCGTTGACACCGATTGGGGATACTTTAGGGTTATTGGTAACATGAGAGAGTGATGATATTATTGATGCTTAATTGAGTAACATGTGTAGTGATGGACGACGAATTCCTTAACCAACTTTTACCTCTGATATTTTCTTAAAAATTTTTAATTTAGTTTTCTTTAATTTAAATTATTATTCAAACAACAAAATCCCCCCCAATTTCCATAAGTTTTCAAATACAACTAACAACCCATATCTCCCCGTGGATCGAATTCTTCATATCACTATATTCTTATTTATAATTGTGAGTGAAAAGAACTTAAAATAATTTTGCTTGAAAACCAACCATCTTTGATGGTGTTATTGAAGAGGTTGCTGGCTCTGATTATGTATGCACTTTTATTCCGAACATTAATAGCGCTCCTCAGCTTCAGAGTATTTATCCACTGGCTTTTGTCAGGTGATGTTTGCAGAGAGTGTTTATTTTAAGATGTTCCAGACTCTTCAGTCTGAATGGTAAGGATGGGCTAAATTTCTGTTGAAGAATCCTCAGGTGAATCAGGTTTTAGAAAATGCCAAGGTATTCCATGTCATGCAAGTGTCTGAGACTTTGAACATTATCAAGGACACAAATGTTCTGCTTGCATTTGCCTCTCGTTGGTGTGGTCCAGCTCATTCAACAGTATGTGCTTGGAGTAAATTAACAATCACTTTGGATGACGTGGCGGTCTTGCTGAGACAGCCTGTTGTTGGTAGCATTCCATTTGAATGGTCTGAGGAGGAGAAAATGCATGGCATTATCCTTGTTCAAAAAATAGAAGACTTGCAGAAGTTTAGTCATTGCAATAACAAGAATTATTCGGCTTGGGTTGACCACTGGTGGAATGGAAGTACAAGTGTCGGTGGCCTTGTTGTTGATGACCCTTTATAAATTGCTGCATTCCTTTTACTTTGGATTTCCAGATACGTATTCGAAGATTTTCCTGGTGGTCAAGTGAAGTCTTCACTTGTTCCGCTTTCTGTTGTGCTCGCTAGTGGAAAGACTCTTCCCCTTGGTAAACTGTTTCTTGGCTCTTTATACTCGCATATGGATAGTTTCATTCGTGACATGAAAGTTTCTAATGGTCATGCCAAGATAGAGTCTTTTATCCCTGTTATGTTTATGCAAGCTTGGCTGTGGGAACATTTTCCTGAATATGCGCCAAAGAGTAAGCCTTCTTATCCGAGTACAGAGATGAAGTGTGCTAGAATACTTTGTTGGAGTAGGAACAAACCTTCTTCTGTTAGTCTCATCAGTTTAATGGATAATGAAAAGAAGGTGAATTTCATACCTTGGGGCTTGGAGCTTCCACATGTGATTCCATATGAGACCTTTGCTGGGAGCCCTGATATTGTTCTACGCTTTGTCCCAAGTGATGAAGAGAATATGCTACATTCAGTGAAGCCACTTTTATGAGTAGTTGTACTCCAGGGTATATTCTTGTTTTCTCGCGGTGATATTTATGTTATGCATAGGTATAACATTGATAGGGCGTCTCGGAAAATAGGCTTTGATCAGACTGTTCCTCACTACCGTACCGAGGCGCTTCCCATAGACGTACTTCAGCGATCCGAGGGTCTCCATACCATTCCTGGTTGCAGCGTTCCTTTTATCTAGGATGACAGAACAGGACGTGTCACTGATGAATACACTGGTTTCTGGAATGCACAACTTACCCTCCTTGAGAACTTCGTGTCTGGTGAGCCTTCTAGTGCACGAGGTATGCCTTCTGGCCAGGAGTTAGCAGATCGACCGAATTTTAAAATTACTTCTGGAGCGAGGCATGATTCGATTTTCAACTTGAAACAGGTATCTCGAATCATCTCTTAGTTTACTCTCCATCTTTCATTTAGTATTTAAACGCTTAACTTTTTGTTGTTTTTTAGTAGTTGTGGTTCCCCGAACACTTTGCATCTGATACCACAACACATGCTATTCCTCAGTATGGGGAGAAGAGACCAGGGATAATTTTGTCTAGAAGTGGAGACCGTCCTTGGAAGAAGGTAAGCTACCGGTGTTTTCTCTTGTTCTTCTTTCCTGTACGAAGTATAATTATATCTTGTCTTGACAAACACCTTTGTATAGTCTGGGAGCATAACTCGTCAAGGTGACTTGGGTATTCAACCTTTCAAATTCGGAGTCCCAGCTGTGATTGGCTCCTCGACACCTTATATTGTAAGTGAAATTTCTTATGAAACTTCTAGAGTTGTGGAAATTTTCATCTTACTGGACTTAATGGATTCTGACTCTTATAACCATCATTCTTAGGTGACTAACAACATGGATACTCTAGTATCAGGAGGTACCACTGTAGTTGGAAATACTGAGGAAGAAGACCAATATGACAAGGGTCCTGAAATATCGTCTCATACTGAGGTAATTGAAGAATCTGAATCTGAGAACGAAGAACTCGGTGGCGAGTCATATTATGAGACGCCTTCTACATCCGACGGCTTGTCACAGCTCCAGGTAAGTTTACTCTATTGTTTTAGAGTCATAATGGCATGATTATATCTCTCAACCACCAAATATGTAGAATCATACATGATTTCATGAAAGACTTTAGCAATTTTCGTGTCAGAAAAATCCAGATTCAGGTCTTCTTACCGTAACGGCCGTAGAATCTTCGTCCGAAGTCGGAATAAGAAGGTTGACCTCTCATTATTTATATAAGAGATAAATATAACTTCTGGAAATTTTTTTTCCGAATTTTGAGTTCATTTTCTAGGTGTAAAAAACCTGACACCGAGCATCCAGAACTTTTCCAGGCAGAATTCGGTAGGTTTTCAGCTATCATGTAGTCGACTTTTTCGTCTTCCCTTATTAGCTCGCTTCTCCGATTGGAGTGAACCTTTAGAATGTTGTAATATACATCCATATGAATAATTTAGTATCTAAATCATCCCCAAATCCCTTACCAATTAGCGCCAGTTTCAGTTCTTCTGGAGGGTTACATAAAAACGTTTTTGACGATATTTTTGCAAAACGACCCATATCTTTTCTAAACCATATGCCATGCTCCAAAATAATTTTTAATGAATTTTTAGGTTGATACTGGTCATATTTTATAAACTTTGTGGTCTATGCTTCAATTCTTTGTGTCTAAGCTATTTTAACTCATTACCTCCATAATTTTTCCGTTTTTCAGGGGGGAATGAACCAAAGTAGAGAGATGAACTTGAAGATGAAGGATTGGAGATTACTATGAACCATGATGCTAGTGGTATGTTTTTTCTGCCTTATAATCACGAGCGATCTCTTTCTGTTGTGGTTGTTGAAGAAATCATTTCGAGTGGCATCATTGTACAGAACACTGATATGATGAAGACTGTTCCAGTCAAATATCCGAATGATGGAGTTCATTTTGACTTCAAGTTTGATATAAATCGACTCATCTACGTGTGTATTGGGGGTTTCACTGTTCTGTCTGCCTATGCTGAGTTGTATACAAATATATGGAGGAAGTTTGGTCATTTCTTCGTGGGTAACCTCCAAAACTATCATACTATGAAGAAGAATGTATCTGTGTTGATACCGAATTGCATGAGATGTTTTCCTTCCCCGTAGAGACATTTCTGAGGTGGTGCTTCAAGAATAGAAGATGCCCTTGGGAATGCTGAAGGAGCTGAACTTAATGTCTCATGGCTTCGCCGTCATTTAGAAGCTATTGAAAAGCATTTGAAGGAGAAAGGTGTATCTTACAACTTGAAGACGATCACCAGAGCTAGACATGAAGTTGATAGACTTTCCCATGAGTTGAGGCTTACAACTGAGACTTTTGGAAAGGTGGAGAAGATATATTTTGAAGGTGCTGAACCAGTTTTCAAGGAATTTTTCTAGATTTTTCTGAGTTTTATAGGTTTTCTGAGATATATGGCTTTTCGTGGTTTTATTTTGAGATTTTGAGTTGGTAGATTTTTTTGAATGACTTGCAAAGATATACATTTTTGAAAAGAAACAATGTTTTGCTTGATTAGTAAATTGAAATCCTAAGTATAAATACAAGATATTGCACACATTTTGGAGGAATTACAAATATTGCATAAAACAGGGAAATATTGTGGGGTGGTAGTAGACTGCTTTAAGCGTTGTGAGATTTATGCCACTTTCCATGTATGACCACTCCTTCTGGCTTGTCAGTATTGACAAGCTTGTAGTAACTGCCGATCAAGGCTTCAGTGACAAGATACGACTCTTCTTCAGGAAGGGCTGTAATTTTCCCCATCGTATCTCCCACATGGAAGGATATAGGTTCATGCCCCTTATCTTCATGACATGTATTCTGAATGACTGGGTTGTTAATTTCCTCATCTACAGTAGAGACAATCCATACCCATTTGATAAATTTTTGAAAAGGATCAGCTCCCATTCACATCGTCGAGTCAGAGTAGGGTTGATATCTGGGTCAAGTCCCCAAGCTTTGCTGGGACGTGGGATCGCAAATTGCAAAGGAGGTTAGTGGGTTGTGACTTACTTGTGTACGAAAACTTCGGACGAATGATGATGTGTCCTCTTCTGGCAGCTACTTCACATCCAGATTCATTCTGCGGTGAAACTTGTCTGATAGGAAATCTTCGGGATTTGCTGGCTTGTTTGAGAGTCTTGGTGGCGTTGGCGTTGGTGAAGGAGATACATCGATTCCATCTTGTTTCCATGGACCCATGGGAGTCCCATTTGGGTCTTCCTTGACAATGTGAAACTTGGTATGCGTTCGGGTGTCACCCATTTATACCTCAAGAGTGATGTAGCCGTAACCACTCTGGGACTTCCCCTCAGAATTCTTGATTAAGGTTGGCGAGTGTGTGGCTTCGTTCCTGGAGATTCCCACATCTCTCAAAGTCTTGATAGTGATGATATTGATACCAGTGCCTCCATCGATTAGTCTTTGATCGAATTTGGTGTCTTTGAGGCAAGCGGTGGTGAGAAGTCATCTAGGCTTCTTATCGTACTGGATGACAGTGTCTTCCATGGCGGATTTGGGATGTATAATAGCTTTTTTGGCAAAAAGTAGACGTTTACCTGATACAACAAGATTGATAGTAGTAAGAATATCTCTGCGTTGTGCTTTCGATAGATAAAGAAGTTCACATATGCGCTCCATCATGGATTGGACATTTTTGTTAACAGTGTCCCCAGAAAGAGTAAAGCTTATGACAGGGAGGGGATCTTTGTGGACACCTATAGTCTCCCAATCATATCTCCCTGAGTCGATCTTTTCTCTGAAGATACACCTTAAGCCGTTGGATTCACTGGTGGGATGGTTGACAAACCTGTGGAAGTGACAGTATTTTAGATTTGACATGTCCTCTTCAGTTGGTGGATGTTGTACAAGCGGTAACTTGATAGCTCCATTTTGTACCCGTAATTCCAATAGCTTGAGGAGTTCTTCAATGGGGAAGGGGAAGTCTGGGATTGTTGTATTTATCTTAGTTTGTTGTGTCTGACGCGGAGTCTTGATTGATCCTTGTCCTTGAACTGGTGTTGGTGCTTTTACCAGGGCTGATGCAATGCGCTTAGCCTGTGATGCCAATTGAGTTGTTATTTTATCTTGCCCCCCTTTTCAGTGAAAACACCTATGGAGTGTTGGGTAGAATGTTTTTTGTTCACCAGATGCCTACTTCCACGAGTGTCTCTATGGCTTTCTTCTCTGGTTGTTCTTGTTCTTTCCAGCAAGGCCGGAGTAGTTGGTACTGACCTCTTGGCGGCCTCATGTAACTCATAAAAGGTTTGAAATCGAATATTTTCTAACAAAACACGATAAACAGGAATCATATTGTTGATGCAAAGCTCCACCAATTGTTGTTCAGTCACGTTCTGGTCATGGAAGTCAAGAGCTTGTGTTCTGAACCTCTTCACATATTTATCGAAATGCTCGTTGTTCCCCTGGAACATTCTCCCCAGGTCCAAGATAGTATTTTCCTCAGAGACAAAGAAATACTTTTTATAAAAATCATTGACAATCTGAGACCAACTAAAGATGTTGTTTGGGGCGAGGTTATTGTACCAGGTATAAGCTCTTCCCGTAAGAGATTTAGATAATTCTTTGAGCCGCAACACTTGGTTATATTCATGTACTCATAATGATTCCAAGAATCAGGAAACATATTTTCGAGCGTTCCTGGTGCCATCGTACAATGAGAATGGTGGAGATGAATACCCGCTCAGGAGTGCGATCCTCTGAATTTCTATTGGATAAGGGGGTTGGTGTTGATGGAATGAAGATGAATCTTCTTTTCTACGGTTTCGCAGGAGCCTTTCTAAGTCTTCACGAGAGATAAAATTTTGTTGTTGTTGATTCCTCTCTGGTACACGGTCAATGATGACATGTACTTCATCATCTACTTAGGCATTAGCTCTTGAAGGTGTTGGCGCCGCCAGCAGTTGCGCTCTTGACTTGCTCCATTTGACGATGATGCTGTTCTGGTGTTAACTGTTCTGTTAACGTCTTGAGAAAAGTAAAAACTTCCCGAGTTTCTGTAAAATGGTCGTCTAGCTAAACATCATTTGTATGCGGCAAAATATTCATGAGTTTCTTACTTGTGAGTTATATATTGAACGATTTGGACAGGTTGGACGCTCATTACCCTAAATTGTGAATGTTGATACGAGGTACTAGTACTGCTTTTCGAAGTGGGAAAGTACTTAATTGAGCTCTTTGAACTCTTCCGTTCCAATTATAAGGGTAGGAGCAAAAAAAAAAATTATTTTCTTTTGTGGTGTGATTTATGGAGTGAATAAATTGGTGATTGCTTCTTTGTTTACTTCCTGAATTTGCACCAACTTTATTTTGTATAGATTTTTGTTTTTATTTTCTTTGTATATATGGAGTTTGTTTGCATGATTGATTCTCTAGTAGAACACTTTTAGCACCAATAGTGTTAATGATCTGTTAGAGGCCTGCTTGGCCCATTTTGGAGCCTACTACGATGAGGATAGTCATTTTGAAGAAGTTAATGCGTTGTTAGATTCTGCACCAGTTTTGGATTATGAAAAGTGGCAACGTAAATATGGTGATAATGGTTATGATGATGATTTAGTACAGGTTCACAAACCCAGTGGAGAAGTTAATATGCCTAGAATTGTTAGCACAACTCTTCGGGAGATTCCTAATTTTGGATTAGAACTGTGTGCTTCTCCAACATTACTAGATTACTTTGTATCTCGTGACATCTATGAATCTGTACATGTTTCTCCTGTAGTTTCAGTTCCCATCCCTAGCGAACCCTTTGACTCGGTTATTTTTGTTCAAAATGATATATCTTTTGAAAAAACCAGGTTTGGGGGTAGCTCTTTTCGTTTGATAGTCTCGTCATCTTTATGTTGCTACTGCGAGAGTGTGAGGCTGTCAATGGTTGTAAATATTGTATGTTGGGTTGATCCCTAAATTTTCAGGTTGTTAATTTTTGGAGATCTTTTCAGTACATATCTAGTAAGCAGGTTCTTGTTTTCTTGTTTTAATTTTCTTTTTAGGCTTTTTGTTTATTTTTATTTTCAGTGTTCTTTGTTATTACTATCTTTTGATGTGTGTTACAGAGAATACTTCTTTTCTTGCATCAATCAGGTGAAATCTTCCAATCCCTTCTCTTTGATTTACATTTGTCTCTCTTATTTATATTTATATTACATACCATGCTAGGTTGCACAGTTTGAAACATTGAGGACAATGTTAGATTTAGTTTGGGGGTAGAGTTTCCGAAAATTGGTGCCAATAAGAAACTCCAAAATTTTAAAACTTGTGAACAATTCAGGATGACACGAACCATTCTAGGTAGATGAAAACATAGATCTTATCTATAGGAATTGGTGTTCCCATCTAAATGTTCTATTCATATCTGGATGCACTCAGGTGTTAGAAATAACATGATAATCATCACAACCATATCACTTTCTGTTTTTATTTTTGCAATTTTATGTTTCTATAAGTGATTTGGAGGGGCCCTAGTATTGCCATAAGGTCGTAGCTCGGATGCATTAGAATTTTAATCTTGTCAAAAAAAATTGACACTTTGACAGCAATATGTGTGTGTTCTCCCTGTCTCCGTCGCCTAAGCAAGCGTGGAATGCAGGATCCATGGGAAGTATCATGTAATCTGTTGAAAAGGAGCATGCACTTAGATTCAAAAGATATAATCATGTAGTCTTGAAAAAAAAAGAAAGAAATAAATAAATTATGTATATAAATAATAATAATAAAAATAGGAGCATCTGAGCCGGATTTTATACTAATATTTTGGGAAACATCATTCACTTTAGTCAACATATGCACCATTCATCACTTCTATATCCATCTTCTAATCTATCCTTGTGTTTCAATTTGATTGATTCCGAGCAATGTGAATGTTGATAATTTCCATCCAGTTTTGAAATGTTTGATGATTATTTGAGTAGAGTTTTGCATTCTTATATGAATTTTAGTACGCTGAGTGCAAGCTCGTGTACATCAATTGGATTCATACAGGGTAATGATTCTTATATCCGAAGAATTTAGTATCTATCCTCAATCGTTTACATGTAGCTAAAATTTGGAGTAAAAGTTTTATGGGTATACCTCTTGTAAACCCTCACGAGACAAAACTCGTTCGATAAAGACACCTATGGGTTTAAAGGTTTGTTACATATGCTAAATGTAGTCACAATTCCTGCGAAAGTGAGTTATGATTTTTATTTTATTTTTTGATTAATTTTGATCGAAGACTAACAAAATATAGGTTTGAAAATATTTGATAGGAAGATAATTTATAATTTTTACCGCCTAATTTATATTTGATAGTATGTACAATTGTATTAACTTTATCATTTTATTTTATTTATAGGTGGTACACAAGTAAGGAGCTAAAGACAGTTAAAGGGGCGTGATTTCACTACAGGAGCAGGTGGTTGTTGGACGGCTGGATCAGTGACTTGTTCATGGAGAATAAATAAGATGATGTTGTATCATTTGTAATCAAAAAATCCAAGGGTCATTGGTTGGGTTGGACTTAGCAAAGATCAGGTGATGGAATATCGTGTAAACTGTACACTGCATAAGGCGGACTTCTCTTATAGTTTTTGTTCTTAAGAGAGAAGAGGTAGTGGAGACATACAAAAAAAGTTGATGTAAGGTGCTATTTGTTGGGCGAGATATGGTGGAGAAAGTGAGAAAATTCTGGACGTGGAGTGAGTTGACCAATCTTGTTTGCTGGGAGTGGAATGTGAAAAGAAAAGAAAACAAAGTGGTTTGTTCTGCTGCTTATAAAGGAATAAAGATAGCACGTGAATTGGAAAGGAGTTGGATTTAGAAATTGTGGTCTGTGTATGGATTGGGCTTTTGTGTACTTCCGTGCTTGGTCTTGTATGAAAGCAAAGGAGCATCTATAAATATATCAACCAAGACAGACTTACGGTGGACGGTTTTTGAAAAGAAAAAAAAAGTTTTGGTTTCCTTCTGAAGCCGGTGAGAAAGGAGAGACGGAAGTGCTGTCGTGGAGGTTATTGGGAGTGTAAAACGATCGATAAGAAGACGAAGACCTAACGGTTTAATCTTTCTATCCTTCTGTTAGTTAGTGGAGGTTATTGGGAGTGTAAAACGATCGATAAGAAGACGAAGACCTAACGGTTTAATCTTTCTATCCTTCTGTTAGTTATTTGTATGGATTTTAAGAAATCCATAGCCATGTTCTAATTGTTTTGTAACTAGGGTTTTGTGTTGGAACCACTTAGAGTATTAGACCACTTTGAATTTAGTTATTTGGTACTGACTATTATGATTTGAATAAATTAATTCTTGATTATGTTTATTGATTTAACGATAGAATTAGTTGTTTCTTCCCCGGTTCTGTACAATACAGTAACCTATGCGTATAATTAGGGTCACAAATATATTTGTACTATGATTTGATATTATATGCTTGGGTTGAATCCTTTGATGGTATATGCTTAGAATTGCAGTATTATTTGTGAACCAATATTTAGTTTCGTATAATTTTCTCGCTAATGCAATTTGATGGTGTATGCTGAGACGTATAGCTTTTGATGCACCATGCTTTGGGTATCCCAGTGATATTGAAGACTCTATTATACAATAGGTGATGTCGATAAAACGAAATATAAACAAATATTCAAGAGTTATGTTTCATTTCAGTAATTGAATAGAAATAGTGGTGGATACTAAGAACCCTGGTTACCGATTCTCCGAGTGGATTTATTGCATTAGTTTAGTTTAAATTTATTTGATTCATTCTTAATTCTAGAAATCCAAAAATATTCTTTCTGGTTAGTTTATCAAGAATATTGATTGCAGTATTGTCCCTGCTCCTGTGGGTTCGACCGTACTTGTCGTTGTCTGCATTGTAGATGTCATGCGATTGCGGTTATTAAATATAGGTTTTCCGAAATCCTATCAATGGGCTAAGGAGCCTATTTATAATAGTTTGGGAACACACGCTTCCTTGTAAAGTAGTGGAAGTATTGAAGACATGGAGAGGTGGAAATCGTGGGGTTAATGGTTTAACCGCCCTGGAATCTTCCGGAAGCAATTACTCCATTACTCCATTAACTAATTCAGCCTTTCCACTACTTTGTAACTTCCTTGTCATGGGATGTCTTCACGCCCATGTTGCTATAACCACCAGACCAAAACTCCATGTTTAATCCCCCCATTATGACTTGATTTCTTGTAGAGTTAGTAGAGTCATGGACTCAAAACACGTGAGTTTGTTGTAGGATAATGCTATTGATGAGTTTGTGTCAACATAATATGATTATGGCCAAGTATTGGCACTAATAGCAAGGGGGAAGGCTGACACGATCATAGGTACAAGAGTGAAGAGCTACAAGACTCGCAAAGGGAAAAGAGGGGAAAGGCTAGCATTGGCTAGCTTTGCACTGCTAACAACGCTAACTAATTAGCGCTTGTGCTAGTACAAGACGCGGCATTGCTAGAAGCGCTAACCTAGCACAAGCGCTAGCGCCTGGCAGCGCTAACTAGTTAGGCCCATTTCTTCCCCTAGTGCTAGTTGTTGGCCGTTTGGCGTATTGGCCAATTGTTGTTTTTTTCTGGCCTTTTTGGCACATGTGTGTGCTACTTTTTGGTGTTGGGAATGTGTCTAGGGATGCTCTAGGGATAACGCTTTCTAATGCCATGGTTATTTCTTAAGTATCACTAGATTTTGGCGTTTCTTAATGTTGTGGCCATATTTATGACCTATTTAAAGTTTCTCAGTCGCATGAGATTTTAAGGTTAGCGTTATGCTTAACTTTTATGCAGTGCATACATAACATATTCAAGAGATTCAGCCGTGGAAGTTTGCAACTTGAGATTATGCTTGATGCGACTCTGCAGTTAGATGGTATGTATCTAAATTAGCGTTTTTTATCCAGATATGGCATAACCTCTATTCTGAACATTTACGATTTTGTGTAATCACCATATTCTGATTAATACAAATAGTTTATATGGATGCACATGAAATAACAAGGGTTTAGATAGGTAAAGCCTTAGAATTTTAAAAGTGCATAAATGTATAAAGAGCTACAGAGCTAATTTATCCATGAGATGAATATGCATTCTAAATTCTCTTGCGGAATGTAAGATAACAGTATATATTCATAATTCTGATACCGGGTCAAGAATTTATACATATTTGTTTCATGCTTCTGCATCTAGGCGAAAAGCAATATTACAATTTTCTTATTTGTCAAAAATCCACCATCAACATTGCTATGACTGAAGGAGGTAAGAGGAAAGCTTCAGCATCATAGCCACAATCCAAACACACAACACCAGCACCAGCACCAGTTCCAACTCCAGTACCACCGGTATTCCGACCACCTCGAAGGGCTAACCAAGTAGTTGCAGCTCCACCACCGTCCCAACATCAACAACAACAACAACCAAGGGAATTCCCAATAGCCACTTATTTCCCTTTTCCAATTGAGGAAGTGATCGAGCTTTTAGAAGTCTGGTTCAAGATGGTGCAATCATCCTACCTCACATCCGACGTCCATCAACAGAGTAATAAATGGCAGATCCTAAGTATTGTTGCTTCCACATATTTCTTAATCACCCTAAAGGTGATTGCTTTAAGCGGATATTCAAAGAGAGGATTGAGTTGGGAGAATTAAACTTGGGAACTGAAGGTATACATAGGAGCCTTCTCCCTATCAGGCATTTTAATATGTCTGAAGATCCCACCAATAAACTAGTTCAATCTATGATGGAGCATGTATTTGAACTTCTCTACCTCTCAAAGGCGCAAGGAAATGACCTATTAGCTGCTATTTATCATGTTGTATCTGACGGGAGACTACCTCCACTTAGTAAAGTCAAAACAAATAATGAACATGTACAAATGGGTAAAGATGTAGAAAAATGTGATTGGGGAATTTTTACTGCCGCTAGACTCAAGGATACTAAGTTTGGAAGAACTTTAATCGATGGAGACACTACAGTCAACATCGTCCCTGTCAAGATAGTCAAAGCTGTAGGGATCACACGTAATGAAGTTGTCCATGCACCCACTACCATTCAAGACCCTGAAGGAAAGTCTATGAATGCTTATGGTTATATTGATCTTGAAATACAAATGGGTTTTTTATGTATTATAACCAAATTTTATATAAGAAAGGAGGATCTGGGTTATGACATAATAGTGGGACGTCCGTGACTACACATCAACAAGACTACAACTCATTAGACACCTTCATTGGTGCACCCACTTCAAGCTTAAAACCTAGTACCTAACAAGAAGGCTATAGATGATGATTCACTTCTAAATCTGGAAGAATTTCAATACTTGACAGCTATGAAGCAAGAGCTAGGAGAAAGTGCAACATCATATGTGGAGAGGTCTCATGCTCAAATAAAGATTACTGAACTTATCTCTTTACCACTTAACGTCCCTCATACCTCTTATGGTTGGGGACTTTAGTTTGTTGGAAAACTCAACTCTGCTATAATCAAATGCTATTAATGGATAGCTTCACCTCTTCAATATTTTTCCAAGTGGATGAACCAGACTCCCCTTCAAATCAAAAATCATATTAAGTCATTCATCACTCATCTGATGTCCAACCATGGCAAGGAGCATCATGGATATTTCCTTGTGACGCTACAAGAATGTCCACATGTACAACAGAACCACCACGTGAAAATTCCAACATGCCCATATGCGCGGAATGCTTATATTAGCACAAAGATGAAGGAAAAGCTTTGTCAAAAACACATATTTAGAGACAAGCCAATGGAGGTTAATGCTTTTCAAGTGGGGGACCTGGTTATGAAAGTATCAAGGCACAATCGTCACTCTAAGAAAAGCTCTGACTAAGAGGGGGCATTCATGATTGCTAGAGCTACCATTCGTGGATACTACAAGTTGAATGATGTAGATGGAAAGTTGGTAGAAGAAGCAATATAGGAGAAGTGGCTCAAGGCATTTGACGCCTGAAGCATCCAGGGATATTTGGTTAGTCTATTATTAATTTCAATTCTTCCAAAACGTATGCAATGCATTTGCATTCAATATCAAATTCCCTTTCAGTAATCAAATTTTAATTATATTATTTCAAAATCCTTGTTGATCAAAAATAAATTCTTTGCAATCATAACTATCAAACATCCACTCATTCAAATCCAAATAAAAGGAAACAAAATCAAAATCAAACAAGTCTATCATCTTTCAAGATTTTTTTTTAAAGTGCAGAGTTTTAAATAAAGCCTAAGGGAAACTGGCTAACAATGGCATGTCCTTTTTAGAAAGACCTCCTTCATATATTGGAGAGCAGCCTTCTTTAACTATAACTATTAAGTCAATTTTTCAAACTCTGCCTACCCTAGCTCGATAAGATCATAAGAAGGGATTGCGCCTGCTGCAACGTATGACTCCTTGACAACATCAATTCCACAACTAAATCAAAATGTGTTAAATTCAAGCCGGTCACACGCGTCCAGATGATACATCCAGTTTCTGAACATCCACTCAGTTATAGTGGCATTAGTCATGGTGCACATCTCGTACATGGAAGGCAGTGTTTTACTCACACGAAGGGATATAAAGATAGGGTCTTCATACTTCTTAGTGGTAGCAATGTGTCCGTACTTCTTCATATTTGAGTATATAACTAAGCATACTCTATTGGAACGTTGAAGCCGCCAATGAGCACGTGTTTTGAAAGAGGTATACGAAGTGGAGAATGAAAGTTAAGGCATGCACCAGCGTATTCATACTCAACCATAGCCTTTTCAGCCTCTGTAACATCTTCACTTTGATTTTCTTCGTCAAAAATCATGTCATAGAAGACTTCTTCATGGTTTTGGGATGAAGGAATAATGGATTTATCAACTTGGTCCACAATCACTACCTCTGCATTTCTACTACATTCCTCTCTACTCTTTCCCTGCAACATTATCAGTTGATGACAGACATGAGATTCAATCATCAACTAGAATTTTCAGAGTATAAGTAAGCCAATTACATGAGTTTACTTCATTAAATGCCCAAAACACAAGCAAATGTTTTTGAGGCCTAAAAATACGTTTTTACATCAAGCTTATTAGAAGATATTTTAGACTACCCTGTACAAAATTGCGAGCTGGGAGAAATTGGTAAAGAATCTAGAGATGAGTTATATACATAACTCTTCGTATGGATGTCCTCTACAACATACTAAAAAAAAAATATCAATCGGATAAACGAGCAAAGAGATATGACGAAACATTCAACTATCTCACAACTGAAAAGTTCCTAAATTTTTCCTGAATTTTTATTGTTTCGTCTTTTTGAGGCCCTTAACGACCTCAAAACTCAAATTCTTACGAGTTGGGAGATAGATGGTCTCTTGGGCATCAAAAATTTGGGGTAGATCACCGAAAAGGACACCATATGAGGATTTTAAAGCATTTTTACTGAAGACATTATACCTAATTTTTCTAGCATCGAAGTTTCACGAAATTGTTCATGTTTTCATGCAAGTTCCCATTCATTACTTCTTTCAAATGATATTTTCAAGCAACTATAAGGCTAATACAAGATGAAGACTTACCCGGCCATGTTCGGAGCTATTTGGAACATCAAGATCACGTTCTAAGTTATTATTAATTTTCTTCTTCTGAGGAGGGACAACTATCTTCATCACCTTCTGAAGGAGATATGGAACCATCATTGTTGTCATTATGAGATGAGTTTTCTTCTTATAAAAACAACAAAATAGTCGTCTTTACTTCAGTAAAATAAACTCGTTTAAAGTATAAAAGAGTAATATAAAGCAGGCCAGTCACTTCAGAATCACTAGTTTCGGTCCTTATTGATGCTGCCACTCTAGAAAATGGATTCAATTGCCCGAGTAAAGGTGTTGAAAAACCTCTAACAGAAGACGAACTTTGAAAGACGACACAATCAGTCAAGTAGGATAAATTAGCTCAATAAGCCATAAAGTGAAAGACTCATACTCTTGTAATGGAAAAATCAATAGTGCCAGTACGGATTCCACCAGCAGAGTTCTTCGACCTAATATTTACTGCTTGGGGACTATCACTGTGTCTTGTAATTTTTCTATTTATTTTGAGGCTTCACCTGACGTCCTCTCTAATCAAAAGGATCCATAAAAGACGTTAAATATATATACATACAGATTATAAGAAAAGACATAGTTATGAATACTTACTCGAGTTGGCTCAGAAAGAGCTACACGTTTACTAGCGGGAAGAGGCTTCAACCTAGGATGGTTCAGTAAGACATCAGCAGAAGGGGATCACATGGCTCTGACAAAATTTCTTGAACGAATTCAATGAAGCGATCGTGCTCACTTTAAAAATATCTCATGTACCATGAAGTTATTATTGGCTTTCTTTCAGAGAATAAAAATGTAAAACTCTTCCCTTCTATACGAGAGCCCTGATCTAAAGTAAGACTCAACTCATATACATAAGGAGGATCAATACGACACAAAAGGACATTCTGGTCGAACCCCATCTGACGAGCATCCCTGTCAATAATATAATATTCTACCCTGTAGGACCCCATAAATATTGATAGAAGGTAGCCAGGTATACAACTCAGCATAAAAGTAATTTTCCCAGCATCAACAGTACGACCATATGACAACAAAGTGCCATGGAAAATAGCAAAAATATTCAAGTGAGCTACACAAAGGAGTGGTCCCCAAGGATGTAAATTTATTGATGACATGTTGTCTAAAAATGTAATAAGCTCCTTACCAGGCCTTGGACTCTTTTATGGCGAACGGAATATCCTCGCCACATCCTCTTCATCAAAAAATGTATCATGAGGGTCAGGAGCATAAGTACTATAATTTTCCCACAACCATGCTTGAAGGAAAGTAACGTGTACGAATGTCTCTACCTTCATAAATCCATTGGAAAGACACGCATATACGACACTAGGGAGTCCAGATGGGAATACAAAGAACCAAGGAATAAACTACCTATATGCAATGTCATACCCTATGCTAGCTTAATGGAAAGAGGAACTACTGTCGGCTTTATCTTAACGTAAGAACCATCATCAAATAGTACTCTCTTGACAACCACATGCATAAAAATGCAGCCATCCTCAATGTGTCATCAAGAACTTGACCTGGTTTCTCCTTTTTTGGCCACCACTGTGCCATCCACCAAGGAGAGAAACACTTTTCAACATTTTAGACTTCGCATCATACTCTTCTATCTTTTCCACCAAAGCCAGACGAAATTGTTCCTCTATCTCATTCAAACAAAGGTCAAAATTTCCTGAGACTGAAAGATGCAGCAAGATAACCACGTCCTCTAGAGTGACTGTCAACTTTCCTCATATGTATATAAAAGTATGAGTTGGAATACACCATCACGAGAGAAGAGTAACCATGCCCCGCATATCTTTATTGATCCAGTGAGTACCAGATATCTTAATAGCTTCATAAATTTGTGTCTTCTTCAACAAAGTCAGGACGTTATTTTTATCAAGCATATTCCTAACCCATCCATCCTAACCATGTAAAGGAGACTGGAGAATTTGAAATTCAATAGGTGAGAAGCATACTATCTCTTCTGGAGACAAAACCACATCACATCTTTAGGAGCAACTAATGGAGGGTTCACAACTTCACCCAAATTTTTAAGGACACACATAACATGACCAGGATGGACTTTAGCATGAGAATACGAAAACATGAAGAAGTCATCATCTAAATTTGGCATATCTCTAACTTACCCAGATCAAGAAGTATTACTTTCTCCATTGATAGAGACATAATCATCATTATCATCATGCGCCATCTCAACAAAATTAGTAAGAATACTTCTACTTATTTCAACTGTATAAGAAGATCAGAAAGAAGAAGTTATAATTTATATACAACAACAGAAACATAAAATCATATGATTTAAATCCATGGTGTTTCTAATAGATGTTCATCTTTTTTTCAATAAAATAATATGGAGCAGAGAGAAATAATGTATACATAATGTTAATGCTAGTTGCTGGTTGATCTTGAGTTTTTAATAGCTTCACAGATGAATTTGAGGCAACAACTAGACTAAGCTCGCCCTCACAAGAAGCAAGCAATACTACCAACATCAAGAGAAAAACGTGAGTTATTACTCACGATAAAAAAGAAATATTATTTTCATGTGAGTAGTTTACGTAAAAAAGAAAACCTAGCTTACCTGGCCATGGAAACTAGTGGAAGGGAATATGTTCTTGAGAAATTAAAGTGAACTAACAATGGCTTGCAAAAGGATAATAAACTCAATTTGGGAGTTGTACGGATTTAAAAAAAAAAAAAAAAACAAGACAAGGTTTACCTTACTATCAATAGCCGGTTGATGCCTTGATAGTTGAGCAGAGGGTAAAGATGTTGAAGTGGAGAAGGAAGATTTCTTGATTGGTTTTAAAGAAGAGAAGAACAAATTTTCTCTTTATATTAAACATGGCTCCGCCCTTGTCCACCCTCATACCTTTTCCGCTCTCCAAATCTTTTCTGTCTTCACAGTCAAGGCTTTTCTGCCCAACATCAAAACCATTGCTTGTACGCCTTCATCTCCAACTCGTCCTTCCAAGCTCAAATCATGCTTTTCCGTCTTACTATGAACCTGTGCTTGTCCATCTTCCTACCAATCAAGGCATGTTCATACAACAGCTAAGTCCCAAGTTTGTTCGCCTTAACTATAAGTAGGGCTGCACAGGAACCGACCGGAACTGAAGAACCGGAACGTAACCGACGGAACCGTACCCTATAAAAACTGAACCGAGGGTACAGGGTACGGGGTACGGGTACAAAAAATAGGAACC